>JADRCH010000067.1:1437092-1603370 GCA_019843965.1 Rhynchomys soricoides | reverse complement strand
GAAGAAGAAGAAGAAGAAGAAGAAGAAGAAGAAGAAGAAGAAGAAGAAGAAGAAGAAGAAGAAGACATGTGTACATATACAAGAGTTTGAATAGAATTATTCTAAGATAGAACAATGCCTGATTTTATACTATAGGCTATCAAATAAAAAGCCCAGTACCTTTTTCTAAGTTATTGGCCATAGAGTCCAATAGACACCTACAAGACAGACTATTGCAATTTTTATTATTAATTAATTATTTTATTTATTGACATCCAAAATATTGCCTCTTCCCAGTCCTCTCTCACAGAGTTCTTTCTCCCTATATCCCTTCCATTTCACCTCCAACAGGGTGCTTCCCCATGTATCCCCCCTCCCTGATGCATGAAATCTCTACAGGATTAGGTGCATCCTCATAAATTGTGGCCAGACAAGGCAGCCCTCTGCTACACATGTGCCAGAGGACCCGGACCAGCCTTTTTAGGCTCTTCGTTTAGTGGCTCAGTCTCTAGGAGCTCCCAGAAGTCAGGTTAGTTGACACTGTGGTTCTTCCTGTGGGGTTGCCTCCTCCTTCAGTCCCTTCAATTCTTCCCCTAACTCTTCCATAGGAGTTCTAGACCTTAGTCTAATGCTTAGCTGTAAATATCTGCATCTGTCTCAGTCAGCTGCTGGTAGAGCCTCTCAGAGAACAGCCATGCTAAGCTCCTGTCTGCAAACACAACACAGCTTCAGTAATAGTGTCAGAGTTTGATGCACAGCCATGGGATGGATCCCAAGTTGGCTTGCCATTGGTCAGCCATTCATTCAATCTCTGCTCCACTTTTGTCCCTGTATTTCTGGTAGACAGGAACAATTTTGAAGATGGGTTGGTGTCCCCATCCTTCTACTGGGGAGCCTAACTGCTGGAGGTAGTCTGTTAAGATTCCATATCCCTGCTATTGGGCATTTTGGATAAGGTGACCCACATTAAATCCTAGGAGCCTCCCCCATCCCAGGTCCCTGGAACTTTCTAGAGGTTCCTCACCAACCCCCATCCCCAGCAGCTGCATGTTTCAACTCATTCTCTTGCCCCTCTGAGCTTCTCTCCTGTCTCCTTCCATACCTGATCCTGCTCCCCCATTTTCCTCCCCTTCTACTCTCCTACCCAAGTAACTCCCTCCCTCTGCTTCCTATGATCATTTTGTTTCCCCTTCTAAGTGGCATTGAAGTATTATCACTTGGGCCTACCTTTCTGTTTAACTTCTTTGGGTCCATGGAGTGTATCATGGTTAATCTATACATTTTGATAATATCCACTTATTAGTGAGTACATACCATTTTGGGTCTGAGTCCCACACTCTGGATATTTTCTAGTGCCATCCATTTCCTGAAAAATTCATGATGTCCCCATTTTAATAGCTGAATAGTATTCCATTGTGTCAATGAACCACATCTTCTGCATCCACTCTTTGATTGAAGGACATCTAGATTGCTTCCACTTTCTGGCTACTTTGTATAAAACTGCTATGAACATAGTGGAACACATGTCTTTGTGATATTGTGGAACATCTTTGGGGTATATGGCCAAGAGCAGTATATCTGGCTTTTCAGGTAGAACTATTTGCAATTTTCTGAGGAACTGCCAGATCGATTTCTGATGGTAGTACCAGAGTGGTTGTACCAATTTGCAATACCACCAGCTATGGAGGAGTGTTCCTCTTTCTCCATAGTTTGAGTGTTTAGTCTTAGCCATTATGATTGGTGTGAGGTGGAATCTCAGGACTGTTTTAATTTGCATTTCCCTGATGACTAAGAATGTTGAACATTTCCTTAAGTGCTTCTAGGCTATTCGAGATTTCTCTGCTGAGAATTTTCTGTTTAGCTTTGTATCCCATTTTTTAATTGGGTTATTTGGCTTTTTGAAGTCTAACCTCTATCAGATGCTACTGAAGATCTTTTCCCAATCTGTAGGTTGCCATTTGTCCTATTGACAGTGTCCTTTGCCTTACAGGAGCTTTTCAGTTTCAAGAGGTCTCATATCAATTGCTTATCTTAGATCCTGAGCAATTGGTGATCCCTTCAGGAAATTTTCTGCTATGCCAATACATTTGTCTTCTGAAGGGCTGGATTATTAGATATTACTTATATTTGGTTTTGTCATGGAATATCTTAGTTTCTCCATCTATGGTGATTGAGAATTTTGCTGTGTATAGTAGTCTGGGATGATATCGGTGGTCTCTTAGGGTCTGTAAGACATCTGCCCAGAATCATTTGGCTTTCAGAGTCTCTGTTGAGAAGTCAGGTTCAATTCCACACTTGATCTTAGCCAAAAGGCCAAGAAGCAATTCAGGTTTAATTTTGATAGGTGTATCTTTATATGTTACTTGACATTTTTCCCTTGCAGCTTTTAATATTCTTTCTTTGCTCTGTACATTTAATGTTTTGATTATGAGTGGTTGGAGGATTTTCTTTTCTGGTCTAATCTATTTGATGTTCTGTAGGCTTCTTATATGTCTGGTCATCTTCATTAGGTTAAGAAAGTTTTCTACTATGATTTTGTTGAACATGTTTTCTGATCCTTTGAGCTGGGATTCTTCATTCTCTTCTATTCTTATTATTCTTAGGTTTGGTCTTTTCATTGTGTTCCAAATGTTCTGGATGTTTTGGGTTAGGAATATTTTATACTTAGCATTTTATTTGTCAAATCTATCACTATCTTCTATGGTTGCTACTATGCCTCAGATTCTCTCTTCAACCCATTGTATTCTGTTTATAATGCTTATATTTATAGTTTCTGTTTTCTTTCCTGGGTTTTCCATCTCCATGGTTGCTTCCATTTGTGATTTCTTTATTGTTTCTATTTTTGTTTTTGGTCTTGGACCTATAACAGACCATTTTGTTCAATTCTTTCAACAGTTTTATTGTAATTTTCTGTATTCTTTTGAGGGATTTATTTGTTTCATATTTAAGGGCTTCTACCTGTTTGCCTTTGTTTTCTTGCATTTCTTTAAGGGAATTATTTATAATCTCATTAAAGGCCTCTATCATCTTTATGAAATGGGATTTAAGATCAGAATCTTGCTCTTAAGGTGTATTAGGGTATCCAGGCCTGCTGTGGTAAGAAAGCTGGGTTCTGATGGTGCATGTCGTATTGACTTCTGATGATTATATTCTTAGACTTGTCTTTTGCCATCTGGTTGCCTGGATATCTCTAATGGAAGCAGACCTCCTTAGAGGCAGGTAGAGCTGTGTGTTCTGGGTTAGAACAGGCCTCCTGGGATGCAGGCAGTGGTGTTTCTGGTTACAGAATGCATCCAAGTGACCCTGGTTAGAGTAGTCTTCCTGGGAGAGAGGGAAGGCTGTGGGGTGGGAGAGCTCCCTCTCTGATCTGTCAATGGTGCAGGTAGAGGTGCAGACCAGAAGAGTGATGGGTCTCAAGCAGGGCAGGACAGATTCCAGGTCTTCTGGGCTCTGTGGAGGTCCCAGCTGGCCTGGGTATTGGGTTTGGGGTCTCACTCACCTATGCTCCTGGTTAGAGCTGACCTCCTGGGAGACAGACAGGGCTGTGACATCCAGGAGAGGACAGGCCAGTCTGCCACAGGTGCAGGTAGAGGTGTATGGAAAGGTATGGCTAGGGAAAAAAGATTATTTTGTTAAGTTTAAAATCCTTCAGAGTTACGAGTCCAATATAAAAGTCGAATATAAATTTAGCAAAACAGTAGTAAAGTGTGTACGTTGGTTTATATTATACTCTTGCCCTTGAATCATTTTGGAGAACACTGATCATAACTCAGCACTTGAGAGTTAACAAAGCAAAAAAGGTTGGTTGCCCAAAAATCTACTTAACTATATGTAAAAGTTTAAGAAGAGTGAGCTCTCAGTCTGATCTGCTGCTGCATCTGTCTGAGATATTGGGAGATATCAGCTTAGGGAATGGCCCCTTTAATTTCAGATATATAAACTAATCCTATGAAAATTAACAAAGATATTTATGTTATTTCAACAAATAGTAACTTCTACCCATTGCTTAATCGTAAGGGTTAAGTATGCATCACAAAAGAAATTCTGTTAGCATCACATTTGTAAACACTGAAACATGACTCAAGTCTAACTATGGTGATTTAGTGATAATATAATGTCTCTAAGAAAATACCTTATAATTCTGATATAATCTCAGCAAGAAATCTATTTCTTTCCCTTATAAAATAATGCTTTTGTTATTTAAACTTCCAAAGCCTTGAAGATATAGTACAATAAATAGATATTTTTCTCATGGAAAATAATGTGGTACAAGGCTCTCATACTGTTAAACCAAGAAAGGCAAAACATTGTCTATGTTGTGATATAAGACATTTTTTTTTTGTTATAATGTCTAACTGCTTTAGAGGATGATGGATTCCAAGGATCCCAAAGATTCTGTTCCCCCAAATTGTATCTCCCCACATGTATGTGCACGTGCACATGTTTGTCCACATGTAGACATGTATAATTTCACCTCTGATCTTCTGGAAGCTTTTTATCACTTTTCTTCTTAACATTATGTGCATATTATCAAACAATATAACAAATTTGGTAGAGTAGGAATTACATGAAATGGTATGTAATTTGATAGCCTGTTTAACCTCAAATATGTTTTGTTTTTACTTATTATTAAAATCTGTATCTTGTTGGATTAAAGGTGTGTCTATAGGATTGGGTCCTTGCAGCTCTGCATGTAGGAAATCTGGTGCTCTCTTGCTCTTGGCTAGGATATTTGTTTCTTAGTGCCTGACCCCAAGTCATGGCTTCCCTCAATAACAGTATTTCTATGTCTTTGTAGCTTGTTACACCTTTGTCTGAAGATTAGCTTTTTGCTGCTTTCCTTGTCCCAAGCTCCCTACACTTAACATCTTGCGATCCATAAGGTTTTATTTCTCTTGGAAAGCAGATTGAACGGAAAGATCCTGCAAAGCTCCTCTTACAGTCACTCATCTGCACTTGTTCCCTCTCTGAATATATAAAGACATCCAGCCCTCTTGGTGTCTCATGCCCCTCAGTGCCACCATCACAATGGAGATGCTCCTGTTGTAGATGCTCTGTTTTACCTTCCACTCCAAGGGTTTTGAGCTAATACTAAAATTTAAAACATTTATGTCCATAAATAATCAAGCTTGCCTTCAAAAATAATTATGATAATAAATCTTTATCTCTGTGTGATTATCATTTGATTTGACAGAAAGCATTCTTTCAAATAGCCCCTTTTCGGTATTTAGAAATAAATTTCTTTTAAAAGTAAAAACAATATATTTCTTTGTATTCTCCTAATGTAGTTAAAATTTGATCAGCCCGTCTCATAACACACACACACACACACACACACAGACACACACACACACACACACACACACACACACACACACACAGACACACACACACACACGAAAATTCTTAATTTTTCAATCAAAGTTGAATTCCAAAGAAGTATTCCTGAACTGTTAGCTTGAAAGTATGAAAAGTATTTGGTCGGTATGCTTCCAGGTTATTTTGAAGATAATAAACTCCCTTTCCCTTCTATGATGGGAATATATCATATTATGAAAATATTATGCATGGTGATAAGGACTTGGAGAAAAGATAGCCGGAGAGCAGAATCTTTCTAAGTGACTGTTGTAAAGCAACTATGTTAAGGGACTGAACTCAGTTTACTACTATTACATGAGTAATAAATTTACATAGGTGAAATATTATCCAGTGCACTTTATTTTTATGAATGACTTTTAATACCTAGACATTGGTTAGAAAATATTTTCATAAAAGGAATCAGTGCTTCAAAATAAAACATGGTACAGACACCACTGTGAATGCAACATATGCTAGAAGAGATATACACTAAAATATAAACTATTGCAACAGATTAAACAGCCATAGTTCATTAACATAAACAAAGGTGCCTCTGCAATGTACACCGTTGAGATTCCCAGATAAATATAATGCTCTTTTTCAACAAAAAGCATGTATAATTTCAAAAATAAAGCTGCATAGGCATCTATACAAGCTTTGAAACTACCACTACAAAGCTGCCTGTCCAGATATAAATTGAAAGAATCCATTATTAAAAGAAGGATCAAAACAGGCTGCAATTATGCCCAGCTAATCCCCTCAAAACAGTGTGGTATTTCTTCACCAAAGTAATTATTTGCACAGGAGAGAAAATAACAACCATATAGACCAAATTAAAACTTTACCCTCAGATGCTACCTTAATTGTTATGCAGATTTCATTCTGTGCATGCAGTGGCAAGCAAGATAATAAAACAAGATTATTCCTTTCCAAAAAAATATTTTGGCATTGTTTATATTTTTAAATAGTTGAAAATGGTCACATCATTTCACACATACCCTCTTTTATACTGTCATGTACATTTAAGCATACTCTAAGCATGTCTTTAAATACCCGTGTGGTAATAGGGTGAGCATATACATTGAGACTCCTTAGGATTTCTGCAGGCTTTACCTGAATGTGTGTGTAAACACACATCAAATGACCACTGCAGTATACAATCTGCTTGTTTAAGCTTTTTAAAATATGACAATCACATATATAAATGTCATGCTGGGATTTAGTTACCTACGGTGGCAATTTCTTAAAATGGAAAATGTATTATGTTGAAATTTTCCAAATGCAAGACTGAAAGACAAAAAAAGTCAACATTTTATTTCCTATGTCAATGCAAGCAATTTGGTTCTTTTCCCCAAATACAAACAGATTAAATCAGTTAGAGAGTAGTCAATCCATTTTGTATGGGAATGGCTTATTAGAGAAAGAAAGAAAGAAAGAAAGAAAGAAAGAAAGAAAGAAAGAAAGAAAGAAAGAAAGGAAGAAAATAAGGGACCTGCATTTGTATTTAGCTGTGATTGGACAGAACACAAAATGAATTTACAGTGTCACTCAGAGATGTAGCAGGACTAATGAGCAGGGAATGGCATAGCTCAGGGTAGGGAAATCCAGTGTGTTCATTCATTCCTTCAGCTCATGAAACTGAGGTGTCCCTCATTATGCCTGTGTCCCAGAGGCATTCTTTAATATTTTAATAAATAACAACATCAGCCCAACAAGAAATTAATGAATAGTATCATTAATAATGAGCTGGAGTCTTGTAGTGATAGGACAGATATTAAATTGAACCACTGTGGTGCTATCTCTAGAGACTTGGGATATTTCCAGTGGCAAACAAGGCGTCTGAATGAAGCAACCACCGCTCTGTGCCAACAGCTTTTACAACAGGTTGGGAGTAATAAAAGAGGATTTTCTGCACGATAAAGTTAAGCCCTCGAAAATCTGCTGGTGTAGATCGGTGTGAAAAGTACTGCCAAACGTGATCCTTAATTAAACTTTAATTAAGATAAAGCTTTTATTTTTTTTCTCTTCCAAGAAAAGTAGCAGCCAAATGGGCCCAGGCTATTTTCTATCCAAATCTAACCTAAAATCATTTTGTATTATATTACAAAAGTTATGTGCAGATCATATTGAGATTCTATGTCAAAACCACAAAATGAAAATATTATTAGGAATTGGTGAAATGGTATCATTTCTCACCCCCACAGTAATATTATGTTAGTTGGATGAACAATGAAAGGCTTTCTTATCTTAGTTTCCCAATTTCTATTATTTTCATATTTAAACTATTTTAAAAATTTCAACTTTCTTTCATAATATTAAGACAAATTTTCCTTGATATGGGTTAAATAACTTTCCAATGATTCTTAGGTGTCACACCTATTCAGAGTGTACAAAACTGTTTATAGCTTCACCAACTACCATCTTTTTAAAATGGCTCCATATATTGAAAATATTTTGGTCGTTATCCCTCTGATTGTGTGATATTTTGCTGATTTTATTTATGCTTATCATTTTTTTCTGGGTTTTATAAACTAGGATGAAATTATTTGGTTCTTGCTTCTTATGTCAATGGCTAAATCATAAGAGTTAAAGTAACTATCAATGATGATTTTGTTCACATAACTTATATAAAATATTGAGTGTTAATGTCCTAAAGTTCCAATTTTATATCTATCTAATTTTTCTAAAATGGAAACATGATTTTGCAAATATTTTTAAGAAATCAAACAGTCCTCATTAACACAAACTTTTGTTATTTTAACAGGCAAAATAGCTGTAAGGTCCACACTGCTGTAATGCTCTGTGGTTATTACCAATATCCAGAAAGTGACTGCACATGTTGACAATGACCAGTTTTCTTATTGGTAGAAAATTGTTAAGTAATAAGAAGTTTGAACTATTCATATTCCTTGCACTCATAGTTTGCTTCGCCAGCTTGAGTTTTCTGCTATCTATTAAATTCTGAGCCGTGAAGAAAGGTCTATCCAAATTCCTTATATTTATGATTTTCATTAAAAATAATTTTGTAGTTAAGTGGCTTGAATTTAAAATATACTGATTTTATTTTTTATTTATTTTATCTTTCAGTTCATCACTGATTTTTACAAAACAACATTACTAACAATGCATTAATTACATGGTTAATTGTATAATTAACCACATATTTAAGGGATGGTTGCTACATAGCTTTAAGTCAATTCTATTAACAAGAACCTTGAGGTGTTTAACAACATAATAATCTAGAATTTGCAGAATCTCCTACTCCCCTCACCATAAACAAAAGGTTCTATAGCCAACCTACAGTTCTTTTTTGATCATATTCATTTTGTAAAATAAAACAATCTCTCCAACTCTAAATCCTGGGGGTTAGACAGGATGCTCTAACTCTAAGAGATTCAATCAATGTTCCTTTTTCACATGCAATGCTGTTTTATTAGAAACAGTCTAAAAAAGGATGGAGTAGCTCTTGTCAATTACAAGCTACAGGCATGATTGCTATTGGACTTATGTGGCTCTAAGTCAGAAGAAAGTGGAATAACTTGTTAATTCTTTCATAGGGTGTGGCTAAGAGCAAGGTGGGTGAATGAAATCCCAGCAAGGGTTAAGGACTTCAAATTCAGTAAAATGGCAATTATTCCTGGCCCTCTGTATCACATTTTATTTGATTCTGAATCAAGTTAATCATGCCTCCTTCTTACAACATGCCTACATATATCCCAAGTCAAATAAGGATATAAATTAGTTGATTCCAGAGCACTTGGAGCCATTTCTAACTCGCAAATCATAGGCTAGCATAGGAGGAAGCACAGACTTTCAAACTGAGTTCAATCAAATGTTGTTTCAATGAAATCTTTTAATCTCTGAACTGAATTATAGCCTATTATAACTGCAAAGTTGGACTGGGAATGTGGATCAATTGGTAGAGTGTATTGTTAGCAAGAACAAAGCCTTAGGTTTGTTATCCAGAACAACATAAACTGTATGCGATGGCAGCTACCTGTAATCCCAGAGTTTGGGAGGTAGAGACAGGAGGACCAAAGTTCAAGAACAATGTCAGCTACATAGTGAGTTCAATGTCAGCCAGGGCTACAGTGCCAAGTGTTTCAAAAGAACAAGAAAAATCAAACGAAAGAAAAAAATTACACTATGTTCTATGAGACATCATGATGTTCCTATACCACAGTTTTTGTTGTTATAATGTTGACAACTGCATGCCTCAATTGTTGGCTGAGATCTTAAATTTATACAGTATCCTCATAAAGTAACTCTCAGCATACACACACCATTTTCAGTCTCTATCCAGTTACTGATAAACAGCGTAGAAAAATACAAACACAAAACAAAAGCAAACAGGATATATTATAAAAGGTGAACAAAGTAATTATACATAAAGGATCCGTTACTATTGAAGCAAGAAGTACTCACAGATAAAGGTTTTGTCAGATTTAAAGATTTATGTTAATGGGTTTTTATCATATAATGTAGATATACTTAAGATGATAGTGAAAATAGACATAAAGAAAGATAAAGAATGCATAATATGGATAGATAATGGGGAGATATAGATGATAGGGGATAGTAGTGGAGATAGATAGATAGATAGATAGATAGATAGATAATTGATAGTAAAATAAACTGATGACAGTGGTTAGATAAAAGTAGAATTATTTAAATTCTTCAAGCTTTGGGTAGCTTTAGTAAATCAATCAATTACCAGCATTGTTTACCATGTTGTGCAGCAGTCTTCACAAAAGTCCCTTGCATATCCTTTGTTCTCCATCTAAACATGAAGATCATTATAAGTCAAAATAATAAGTAAATAAACAATGAAAAATGAGAATACAGTTTTAAAATAGTCTTAACATTGGCTGTTTTTAAACAAGAGTAGTTGTTTTGTCATATTTCTCAAGATGTTGATTTTTTTGTAAAAAAAAAAAATGCACAAATTAAAAACCTAAAAATAGAGCCTTTGCCTATGAGGATCAAAGCTTAAGATGCAACTGCCTGAATTAAAAAAAAAAAGTCAGACTGCACACTTCACAGGGAGTGCCCCAGCCTTTCCATCCTGTCTCAGGCATATGCCCATCCACTACCTTCATTGGTTGAATCAAACCCTGCATGAGTTCACCCTTTTCATTTCCTTCTATTACCAAAGCATTTTGAGATTTTAATGACTGTGGTCAAGTAAGCTCCTGGAATACTACACAAAGCTGCCAGCTATAGCTAAATACAGCTTGCAGGCACCTCTAAAGGCTAAGACCGATGGAATCGAGAACCACACAAATTGAACCAGACATTGCCAGTGCATGCATTGGAAAACAATGAAACTGTAAAGGAGAAAATATTCAACATGAAACATTTCTAAACCTATGTCAAAATGTCCTCTCTAATGACCATATTCTGTGTTCTAAATTCTATTTTTAACAACTTTCTAAAGAAATAAAACAAAATGATCATACAAAGATAATTGTCAAAGTTTATTTATACAGCTAACTTTATGCCAAAATGTAATGAACGGCATGGTGATGATACTGGTGGTGGAAGTATTACCTGATAATGATGGCCAAAATGAACAGGGTTGATAGTGATGAAGATACAAAAGAACGACAAAAACACCCACTCTTCACTGAGCACTTGAGTGGATCCTTGGATGGTGCTGAATGTTCTGCTGGTAGGAACGTTTCTTTTCCTATCAATTTTACAATATGACATTCTGCATTTTATGAATGAAGAAACAAACACAAAGAGATTGAAACCTTATCTCAAACATTAATGCCATGAAAGAGATTACAAAGAATAAACTTAGAAAATCTAGCTCTAAAACGGAATAATGTAAAACAATGGGAAATTAGGTTTGCAAACTTGTAGACATATAAAAAAAAATTCAGTGCACTACTACGAAAACTGTACATAATTTTGTAATCATACATACACACAGAGAGACACACACTGACACACATGGATGCACACACATACACATATGAGATAGATGATAGATAGATGATAGATAGATAGATAGATAGATAGAAGATAGATAGATGATAGATAGACAGACAAACAGACAATGGGAAAGATGGATGATGAGTTTGAAAGCTGACAAATAATGAATAGATAGAAGATAGATTGTGTGTGTGTGGGTGTGTGTATGTGTGTATAAATTTAGTCCTTAGAAGTTTTTTGTTTTTAATAAAATTTTATGTACAACAACTAACTGTAAGTACAACACCACACAGAAATATATTAACTGATGTGGGCTTTGTTAAAGTTTAGTGGAAGAAGAAAGTCCTGTATGCCAGGCTGGAACACTGAAGCAGAATGGCATTCTTCGATGTGGAAGCTGAGAACTGGGAAGTAGCTCCTTGGTAGAGCACATATATGTCAAGGGCTAGGCCCTGGGTTCAATCCTTCAGGTTTTAATTAATTATTAATTAATGAAAATGAAGGTGGTGGTGATAAATATGAGGAAGAGCAAGAACAAATACAGAACAAGAAATATTAAGGTTAGTTGAATAACTTCTGAGACAGTAATGGGGAAAAGCAGAAAATGTGGTGGAAGGGAACCATCAGCAACTGCAGTATGGAACACAAAGGAAAGACAGGAAAGGAAGTTGCAAACAAACCGGAAACCTGTACTGACAGAACTGCATTCTGCATGTGTCAGTGGTCCTAATGAAAGTGAAATGATAATATCCGTTCTTTGAAGACAATTTTAAGAGCAGTTCTTAAATGTCTGCTCATCGACTCTTCGTAGATGTCATACCTCAGATCATATAATAATCTTGGGCCCCACTCTCTATCCCAAGAAGCAGCTAGGGTAGCAATGTTGGAATCAGACAAGTTAGGCTCAGGGTTAAAATGTTTCAAGGAAAAGAGCTCACTGAACTGTAACCAAAAAGGAATACTTTTATCAGGATGCCATAAACATCGCAGAGCCTAAAAATTGCCTCAGCAGACTTATGGAGAAAAGCAAGTGTGAAAACTTGAGACAGACACATAGGCACTCTCCACGTTCATGAGGAGGGTATGAGATCATAGAAATATATTCCTGAAAGTTTTCATATTTGAACAGTGTTGTCATTTGTGAGGATGCTAGTGGAGAAAAAAAAAAACACATTGTAAATTTCTTAATAATTTTTATATATGCCTTTCTTAACAGAAGAGACAGTATTGTATTATATTCTTTTTATTTTGGAGCAATGGAGGAACACTCCTCTGAGTAAGTGTACATTTTTTTAAAGCATCTTGATGGTAGTAAACATAACCTAGCAGTAGCAGTATGTGTGTGTGTGTGAGTGTGTGTGTGTGTGTGTGTGTGTGTGTGTGTGTGTTTTCACTATTTCTGGAATAAGCAAGGCCTGGCTCCTATGATTACTTCTGGGAGAGGTAGTTGGGTGGGATGCTCAAAAACAGATCTTAGAAAGACGTTATACTATGCAGAGAATGCATAGTGTTATTTCGATCACAATATTATTTGCTTACTCAAATAATTGCCTTCAATGAATTTACCTTCAATATGAAACCACTAATGAAGTGTTAGAAATTATAAGTAATTTCACAGTAAAATATTCTTATTTGAGGCTAGAGAGAAGGCTTAGCAGTTATGAGCAGTTGCTGTTTTTTCAGAGTTCAGTTCCAGACACCCATATCACAACAGATCACAACAGCCTATTAAGTCCAGCTTCAGTGGGTCTGATACCCTCTTGTTTACTTCACTGGCACCTATACTCCAGTCATGTACTCACATGCATACTCTCACACACAAATTAGTCTTTATAAACAAGTGAAATATTATTTTGTAAAATGAAATTAACAATATCATTATTTATTAAACAGAATGCTAAATTATATGAGTATTCATGAAAGTTTGTGTACATACACTGAGAAGTATAGCATTTTGAGACTTTTTTGGATGTTTATTTATTTCTAACCAAATACAGAATTTCTTAATGACATAGTAGAAACAAATTCTTTCATAAGGTAATGATATTATAATCTTGAGGCAGAGCATTGATACTAGAATCGAGAAATTAGATGAATATGAGGAAGGACATAAAAGAAGTTTCATCTGAAATTCTCAATGGCTTGACCATTGGCAAACCAAAAATAATAAAACAAAACAAAACAAACAACAACAAAAAACAGTTAAAAGAGTATGAAGTTTGACCTGATTAAATAGTTATTAGCAGTGACAGAGAAATTGAGAGGAACTGAGTTTAAATTGATGACAAGACATGAAGTAAAATTGCACAAGAATTTTTACAGTGTTAAATTTAAACTTATAAAGAAAGCCTCTGGAACAGCTAATAAGCTATTGTTTCATTGCATCTTCCTTTCCTACATTGAAGTTCACGGCATCACTAAGTTGAAACCAACAGCAAAAATACAGAATAAGAAAACAAATAATTAGCTAAGCACAAACTAATGTATCACATATTACTTGGATCACATTATAAAGTTATAAAAATTACTATAATAATTCTATCTATCTGCCAGAAAACTGAGGTTCAGAAAATCATTGAGCACTTTGTCCTAGACACTGGAATCCCATCCTCTGATTGCTATAATAATTCTATCTATCTGCCAGAAAACTGAGGTTCAGAAAATCATTGAGCACTTTATCCTAGACACTGGAATCCCATCCTCTGCACAGTAATATACTTGTGGAGGTCAGGCTCCACTAATGCAGACAAAAAAAAGACACTTTCCAAATAACTGAAGATGTTCATTTATTTTTAAGCAAGAAACTCATTAAATCATTATACTTATCCAAAGTTGCTTTCTAATTCTGAAAATTTTTTCATTTATTTTTGATATGTTATTTCAAAATTAAATTGAATTCACATATGTTTTGACTCAGTTATTCTAGATGATAACATTCTATAAACCACAGCAGAGAGATACGGAGCATTTGGAAGGAACTTCATTATTTTCTGTTTTCTTATCTGATGTAGTATTTTGAGGTGTATATCATCGCCACAGTTTAAACACTCCAGAACATCAACAGTATATCTGATTTATGGTGATTTGAATGAACAATGTTTTCCGTGGGCTCAGGTAGTTGATTACATGGTCCCAGTTGGCAATGTTCTTTGGGGAGGTTGTAGAACATTTGGGACATGGAGTCTTGTTAGAGGAAGTAGTTTACTAGGGTGGACTTTGAGAGTGTATGATTTCCCTCACTTCCAGATTGTTCTGAGTGTGGGTTTGAATCTGAAAGTGCCATCTCTTAGCTTCCTGCTCTAGCTGACTGCTGTTACTTATTCACTACCATTAAGTACTTCCCTTCTGGAACCATTGCCAAAGAAACTCTTCCTTCTATAGGTTGTCTCAGTTTGTTGTTTAATCAGAGCAACAGGGATGTAACTCATCGAAATGAGTTCCAGAGAGTAGGCTGTAGCCATGAACAACATGAAAATATTGGGGTTTTTATTGAGGAATGTGGACTAGAGAAGAAGGTGAATGCTGTAAAGAAAGATGAATGTGCCCTTGTAGGAGGGATGCAGAAGAGAGTACTGCTGAGAGAAGTTTAGACAGCAGAGAGCTGTCTCAAGGAGTTTTAGAAAGGAACAATCTTAGAACCAGTTGATAAAGGCAACTAGATATCCTTTTGTGATAAGTGGACAAATAGTCTGGCTGTTATCTACCTATATCCTGAGAACTTGCCTGAGACTAAATTAAAAGACAAAGAACTAACTAGTAAAGTTATTATTAGTAATTCTTATGCAGCTCTAGATTGAAACAAAGCAAACGAGGCAGAAATCTATATAAACTATATAGTTTGGAAAGAAAGGGTTCTATAAAGCCTCATTTTCAACCAAAGCATGTGCTTACCCGGAAGCTGTAATTGCTTAAGATTTGTTCAAGAAAAGCCTTCTGCTCTGCACTGGGTCAATGGAAAGAGTGACCTCAGAGCAATAACCTACTCAGTAAGCTGCCAACAGATGAGAATATGTCTGAAGCATTTCCTGCTCCTAAGAAGCAGAACATAAAAAGTTTCTGTAAATTCTGTCCAAGTACATGCAGGTCTAACCCAAAATGGTAGTCTAATTTGTCAGCACTGTGTGCATGGGACTGGCTTGGGAGGTCTGAAAGAGACAAGAGTAAGGGGAAACAGATTAGGACTGTTAGTAATGGGACTTTTAGAGTGGAAATCAGTGTATTTTGTGTTATAACCATTAGTCTAGAGAGAAAATTAGTAGAAACCAGTAGTTTGGTTGAGAAATAATCCCAATAGGCTTAGGTATTTTGACTTGGTGGTGTTATTTGGGCAAGCGGTGGGATGTTTGGGATGTGGAACCTTGAATCACTTGTGCAGACTCTGAGAGTTTATTGTCTCATTGCACTTCCAGTTGACTCTCTCTACTTTTTTGCTCGCAGTTGGCTTTCATTTGAAGATATGATTTCTCAACTCGATTCTCTGGTAATGTACTATCATGCCTCTCCACCATTATGGATGTTCCCTCTGGAACTATTGCTAAAAAACAAAAACAAACAAAAAAACAAAAACAAAACAAAAAAAACCCCTCTTATCTCTCTAAGTTGTCTTGGTCATAGTAACATATTACAACCCTGAAAAATAAATAGTACTACGACCAAAGTGACAAAAACAACTGATAAGTTTAGCCATGCCATTTCCCTGGTCTCTCCAAGATGCTCCTTATAAACTGTGAAATAATATACAAACATACAAATCAATGCCCACTTGTGCAGACTTGTGTCCACCATTTGACCACCTTCAACTTCTTTCAACTTTCAGTTATTATCCTTTGCCTCCATGAGATCTACCCTCTCAAACACTGTTTCTCTACATGAATATCTGTGCTTTTGCAATCCACAGAAAGACTAAAGAAAAAAGTATTGTTGACACTGAGGGCTAGTTTTTTAAAAAGGTTTCCACTAGACCTTTGACTTTGGTTTTGTTTGCCAAGAAATTTGGTGTCCAAAACTGTGATGGCACAAATTAAACCAAGGATGCGGAAACTGTTAGCACTTACTCTTTGAAAATGGGGTCAGATGGCTAATTGGGCTGGCAACTGGTCATCTCTTGGCAAAGTTATTCTACTCCAGCAGTGTTATTTGTATTTGTGCTTTGAGGTCCAAAAGAACTGACACTACAACAGCTAGAGGCTGAGGAAAGGGATCATTCTTATTCTTTTTTATTCCATTCTACATCTATCCCACCAATTCAACAATCTTCCTATCCATCCTTTCCAAGACGGGATGTTTGTCTTATTCTAGCAGTAAGAATTGGGCAAGTTATTCACGTTGATAAATTATGGAGTAAGGAATTGCATTTTATTGAAGTATATTATTAATTAGAGCCTGATGAAATAGTTAGGTGGCCTTTTCAGTTGACAGCTAGGAGTTAAAATTTGAAAGAGCTGTTTGTTATATGGCACAAACAGCATCCAGATCCCAAAGCAGAGCACACAGGTCTACACCTCCATGCACACAAAACGCTCCCATCCCTATAACTCTCAGTGTTACAATGTGCTAGTCTCCACACCCTTTGAGATCATTTTCTTATTTTTTCATTTGTAGTTTGATGAAAAGATAATGGACAGTCTGGAATTACTCAGGTACAACCAGATTCACTAAAGTGATACACTAAATCCACTGCAGCAATCAAAGAGTCAAGTTTTGTTTAAATGACTATTCCTCTCCCCTACAAGGAATAGCCTTGAAATTTAGTATTGATTCATACACTCTTAAAATATTTTCTAATCATATTTAGATGGGGTAAATGCTATAATTGTTTATGCTTACATGTATAACTACTCTACATATATCATTTTAAAGACATCTGTGATGTCGTGTGCATATACACAATGGAGAATGCTATTTAGGTTTCTAAATGATTTTCCCTGCCCTTAATCTGTATTTAATCAGGAAACCATTCTGTAATGAGAAAACTGTTCATTTTAGTCTTTTATGTTTGCGATCCCAAGGTTCCTTCTTAGTGATTACATTTAGTAACTCCCTTTTGAGGTCTGAAAGCACAAGCAGTTTTTCCATAATAAAAACTGGATTAGCATGTATCAGGAAGAGACACCACCAGCTGTCACTTAGAAATCAAACCACTCGGTCCTATTTGAGATGACAATGAATAAACCCATCAGTGACAGGCAGTTTTCTTATAGTCATCTGACAAATGGGTAATATTGAACACTACTTTCTAGTAATATAATAAAGTTATAAAAGGGTCGAAGCAGAAGAAAGTGACATTTGAAGTATATGCATTATCAGCAGAGAAAAACAACCAGGAGGTTGGATATTAATTTATTCATTTGAGCTGTTACTATTATTGATATTCTCTCTTCTTATTGCTGATCTCTGCTGCTGTCTCTTTGTTTGCCAATACTCAGTTACATCACACTTTCTGGAAAAATTCAAGAGTGCACATGTTTAGGAATGATATCCATAATGATTAGAAGTTTACAAAATACTCTTCCTTTTTAAAGGGGGTTTGAAAACTGTGATATTCTAGAATCCTTTGAAACCAAAATTAGTAACTTTTTCATTATATTTGCTTTAGATGCATTTCAAATTCTGCCCCATTGTGATACATGCCTGACCTACAATATATAGGAGATTTAGAAAATGCTTATTATTGATGGCAGCTGATAATAATTATTATGAAATTACGATATAGTGATACTCTGATAATTTTTACTCAGAATAGTACTCTTAGAAGAGTTAATGAAAATTGTCAGAATTGTAGACTTTTAGTGTAACCATTTTAATTTTTGTTCCAATTATTGCTTAAATTGCAGAACAATACATTGGCCTTGCATATGTTCAAAGAACATAACTAGAAAAATTAATCATCTCCATTCAACCCTTTTATTCCAACCTCCCTTATCCAAGAATTAACAGTGACCTTAAACTGGCAACTGTTTTTACATGAAGTTTTCTGAGCTATCCCACCTTCAAGTTAGAAGTGGGGAGTCTGTGCTCCACCTGGGGATCCATCTTGTATACAGTCCCTAAACCCAGACACTATTGTGGATGCCAAGAAGTGCTTACTGAAAGGAGCATGATATAGCTATCTCCTGAGAAGTTCTGCCAGATCCTCACAAATACAGAGGTGGATGTTTGCAGCAAACCATTGGACTTAGCACAGGGTCCCCAATGGAAGAGTTAGAGAAAGAACTGAAGGAGATGAAGGGGTTTGCAACCCCATAGGAAGAACAACAATATCAACCAACCAGACCACCCAGAGCTCCCAGGGACTAAACCACCAACCAAGGAATACCCTTGGAGGGACTCATGACTACAGCCACATATGTAGCAAAGAATGATCTTGCAGGGCATTAATGGGGGGGAGAGGCCTTTGGTCCTGTGAAGGCTTGATGCCCCAGTGTAGGGGAATTCGAGGGTGGGGAGGTGGAAAGTTGGAAGTAAGTGGGTGGATGGGTGGGAGAACACCCTCATAAAAGCAGGGGGAGGGCAAATGGGATAGGGAGTTTCTGGGGGGGGCAACCATGAAAGGGGACATTTATAATGTAAATAAAGAAAATATCAAATAAAAAAATTAACAGAAAAAAAAGTGGGGAGTCTGGCAGGAGGTTTTCAGGTAACTTACAAAAGATATGAAATAGAAAGTGACAGATTCAGTATTTAAACAAAGGCAATCCACACCCATCATCAATACCAAATACACTCAACTAAATGGTTACAGTTATTTCTGAATGATTGAATTAAGTTAAAAGGTAAAATTGATTCTTATGCTACATGTTTATTGTAGTTATTAAAATATATTATACCATAAAGGGGGAAGTAGGTTACAGAGTAGAAATAAAGAAATATCGTCTACTGGATGAATTTAGTTCCCTATTGAATGGAGATAGACTTTACTTGCTTATGAGACTTTGGCTGTACCAGTAGGCACAATGGCAGAGCAAGTACACAGAAGTGGAAGCATTGGTGTCCACGTGTAGAGGCTGTGTGTGAGAGAAGCCAGGTGACTTAATGATGCTACTTAAGGTGTCAATAAAGATGAACCTAGATGAGAAGGAAAGACATTGTGTTGAGATCAGACAAGAAAACTGTGCAAGGAAACACAAGCCAATGGAACTGAAATTTCAAAAAAGCAGCAATGTCCATCACCTCAAAGATTCAAATTGAAGCAAAACAATCATTTTATATTTTGCTACCTTGGAAGTGATTAGAAGTATTGCCAGGCATTTATATAGAGTTCATGAGAAAGAATAAAAGATGATAGTCCAAGAATTCAAGGGCAGAGTGGTTTGATTTTTATTGTTTTGTATAGTTTTATTGTGTTTACTATAGTTAGAAAGGAAGATGAATGGAGCAGCATCAGGTATGGCTAGGGAAAACGTAGGTACCAACTGTCTAAGCATCAGTTTCCTATAGCATCTTCCACAGCTTCTTCCTCCTGATATTTTTTCTTCATTTTACTACTTAAATGTTGATTCCCTACACTTAACAACAACAAAAAAACATACCATGTCCTCTCTAATCAGTACCACAGCACTGTTCTCTCTCCATCATAATGGGAACACAAGTGTAATGCAAACTGTTTTCTATAACTAATGAATACTTAAAACTCCAAAACCCAAACGAACAATACATAAATAAGAAGCACCACTGAAACTCCCCTTTAATTATTAACTGTAGGAAATTCAATTTCCAGTGAAGACATCTCTCTAAGATATGACAGTAAGCAGAACAAATTCTCAAATTGAATTAGGAAAAGAACAGTTAGAACTAAATGGTGCATCCATCACAACAAGTTGCATAAAGCAAAACAAAGAAGCATGTAGAACACAAGATAAAAATCCACTGTGGACAATACTATACTTCTCAATTCCCTTACAACTGAAGTCATAATCACTGAGATGACCTAAGTCTCTTAGAAAGAATTCAGAGTCCTTCTAAAAAAATTAATGACTATGTAGAAGATTCAAATAATTGACTGCACAAAGTCCATTTAAGACCTTGACAGTACAGTCCACAAAGTGAATGTAAGCATTAACTCTTTAAACAAGAAATTCTCAATTATAGAAGAAAGGTTGAACAAGAAAACTGAAACACTGAAAATAATTAAACAGAAATTATGGAAATGAAAAGAGGAATCAACCAAATGAAAATCACACCAGAACCTATAAAGGTTCTATAAACCTATAAATAATGTCAACAGAACATACAAAAACAAGAATATGTGAATACCTTCAGATCATACATTAGCAACTCTGAAAGCAAAAATCATAAACAATATCTAAGCAAGCCTTGAATATAAATAACTGCCAACCAAGATTCGTATGCTAAGAGGAATTTTCTTTGAAAATTGATAATGAAAATAGAGACTATTTCAACATAATCACAAATCAAGGTGCTTCACAACAACTAAACATGCACTGCCAAAATTCTTAAAGAAATACAAAACTGGAAGAAGAAATATCTCTTCATCCACAAGACCACATTAGAGATTACACCTTGTCAATGGACCAGATGAGCAAAGAAGATCTGGAAAGAATCCATCATGTTCAAGAGAGTAACTCCCAGAACTGAGACTGAAGGAAGAGGGGAAATAGCAGTAATCCAGACAACCAGAATATTCTCTAAAACTCTAGGTAATAACAAGTGCCTTTCAATAATAAGCCATAAATATAGATAGTCTCAATCCAATTAAAAAACAAAATAAACCACCACCAGTGAAAACAATAGAAATCTCTGACTAATTTTGCAACTATCTCCCAAGAGAGGGGAACAAACATTTTCTCACACCAGGCAAAGAACTGACAACAGACCAAAGTGATGATGTCACAAAACTCCAATTTGGTAATACTAAGTTTGTTGGAGTTACCTACAGGAATATGGATGACTCAAAGGCAGCAGCATCACTGAAAGTTCACCCGACGACATCAGAAACTGTGATCTTTTCACAATGTACATGTCAGAGAGTCTCTTCCAGGCAGCTTGGTGGATCTAAATGTTCTCAGCATTTCTTGCAACTTGATAACACTGAAGAAGGCTTCTATAGTTAGTCACTTTCAGGAACTTCCAGAGTATCATGGCTATTCTTATTTGTCAACTTAATGACAACTGAAATTAACTAAAACCCAAAATGGTTGGGCACATCTGTGTTTAATTAAATCATTTGAAGCAGGAAGACACACTTCTAATTTAGATCATTGATGAGGAAAGATTAAGTTTTAGTCCAGAGGTAGGAAGACCAACCTTTAAACTGGACCACAATTTATGCTGGAAGCCCATATTAAGGACATGGTAAAAGGAAGCTCGATCTTTTTGCCTGCTTGCTCTAACCCCTACTAGCAAGTTTATTCCTCATTGCCATGAGAGACTACTTTTTCTTGATACCGAAGACTTGCTGTGACGTCCAGCCTCATGAACTAGATTCTTAGACCTTCCATTGGTAGAAAATGAATTAGCTGGACTACAACCTGTAAATCATTTTAATAAGTCCCATATAGATAAACAGACAAACAGACGGACAGATATTCATTCTATTCTTTCTGTCTCTCTGGAGAATCTTGACTAATACACTGAGTCCTAATGAGCAACCTTTTAGAATTCCCTGAGTCTTAAGGAACTGACCTTTACCAATTCCTCTTACTTTCTTAACAAGCTTCTCTACAGGATAGAAAGTTTCAACTGTTAGCAAGGAGTTGACTAGCAAAAAAAATAAAACCACAGAAACCAACTCTGTTTTCTCTAAGAAAAGAATTAGCTAGCAGTGATCCCAAAATCTGAGTGTCAAAGATGAGAACCAAACTACCAGGAAACTGGGAACTGAAACCAAGCAACATTAATGTCCATATATTAATAAAACAAATGACTTCATTTGCATTTTTTATATTTGATTTAGATTCATTAAAACCACAGGTATGTATAAAATATGAAACTAGAAGTTAAGAAAGAATATCTAACGTGACTTTAGAATTAATATTGGAAAGAAGGGGGTAGGGTGCTGAGGTAATAAGAATGTGATCAAATTAAGATACATATTTGTATGGTAGGCTTTCAAAGTTTTTAAAGAAACAAAACAAAATGAACATGCTATGGATGCTGATGTATTTGCCTTAGGAAACAATTCATATATGTGTATGTGTGTATATTCAATATATATAGTGGTATGCCAATGTATCAGAAATACTGAAGTATATTTTGCATATTACATAAATTTAATAGATGTAGTATTCAAATACTAGAAACCAGAAAAGTTTGTTGAAAGGAAAGAAAAATCTGGAAAAAGTGATTTCAGTAAAGTCTCAGTCAAAACTGAAGAAAATATTTACAGAAATTTTTCTAAAAATTTATGTGAAATGCAAAACTTAATAGAACTGAAAATAATCTTAGAAACAAAAGTAAAGTTGGAGGACATTCACCAATTTCAAGTCTGGAGTGAATGTTGTAGTCACAAAGGCACTGTATGGTTGACAAAGCACAATCATTAAATGAAGGGGCTAGAACAGAGTTCATGATTAAACTACTCATATATCACAAACTGTGAAAAATGTCAAGGTAATTCAATGGGAAATATTTTTAGCTCTGAATGGCTCGATACTTACTTATAAGAAGAATAAATTAGTTTTGACTCTAACAAACACCATTTTTAAAGATAGGAGTAAAAGATTTGAATAGTTAATTCCATGACAAATTTCAAATAACCTATAATGACTTCACATCAATTGTTTCTCACAGGACAACCCAAATACATTAGACTTGGTTAATAGTGATAGCCATCTTTCTGACTTGCAGATGAATACCCTTGTACTGGCTGGTCTTATGTGCCAACTTGACACAAGCTAGAGTCATCAGAGAGGGAGAAGCCTCAATTGAGGAAATGCCTCCATAAGATCTAGCTGTAAGACATGTTCTCAATTGATCTAATGATCAATGGAGAAGGATTAAACCCAGAGTGGGTGGTGCCATCTGTAGACTGGTAATCATCGGTTCTATAAGAAAACAGACTGAGCAAGCCATGTAAAACAAACAGTAAGCAACACCCCTCCATGGCTTTTGCATCAGCTCTTGCCTCTAGGTTGCAACCTGTTTGAGTTCCTGTCCTGACTTTTTTCAGTGATGAACAGCAATGTGGAATTGTAAACTGAATAAAACACTTTCCTGGCCAATTTGCTTTTTGGTCATGGTATTTCATTGAACTCATAGAGTCCCTACCTAAGAGATCCAACTTGTCTTCTCACAAGCAGGGTAAAGGAATGTGCCTGATTTCTCTTCCTTGTCTTATAAGAGCAATGTCCATCTTGAGAATGTAACCCTGTGGTCTCAATACCACCCCACTAAGTATTAGGGTTTCAGTGAATGAGTTTTCAGGAGATATTTGGTTTATAATATTGCTTGGTGGCTAATATTAAAAGTTGCCCAAGTGTTGAAAACATAGATTGCCTGGAACTCAGAAAATGCAAGGAATGAAATGGTATCAGCCAGTAAAAGGAAACATTTGACAATAATTTGTGAAGATCAATATGCATCACTGCCTGGCCATCCAGATATTTCTCTAAAAGGAATGAAACATGTCCACATAATACAAATGTCTCTAAAAATTTCATCCATAGTACATGAAAATCAGAGCTTATAGTGATAGGTAAATAAAAGAACAATCAGTTCAATACAATGGAGCATGTTTTATTCTAACATATAAGCTAGACCCTTTCTATACATCTCCCCTGTCTCCTCCCACACCTGATCCTACCCCCCTTTTTCCCTCCCCCCCTCTTCTCTTCCTACCAAGTCCTTCCCACCTTCTACCTCCCATGATATGTTTGTTCCCCTTTCTAAGTAGAACTGAAGGCTGCCAGGACCCAACAGGGGGATGACATTAGTTAAAATACACAACAAAGGGGAGAGAGAACCTGTAGAGAGCATATCCAGAGGTTAGGCACAGCCCCTGTTTGAGAGATGGGGCCACCCACTCTTCCCAAAATTTTAACCCAGAATTGCTCCTGTCTAAAGGAAATACAGGAACAAAGAGTGGAGCAGAAACTGAAGGAAAGGCCATCCAGAGACTGCCCAACTTGGGATCCATCCCATATGCAGCCACCAGTCACTATTGCTGATGCCAAGAAGCTGTTGCTGACAGGAGCCTGATATGGATGTTTCCTGAAAGGCTCTGCCAGAGCTTTACAGATACAGATGCGGATGCACACATCCAACCATCAGACTGAACGCGGAGACCCCAATGGAGGAGTTAGGAGAAGGACTGAAGGAGCTGAATGGGTTTGCAACCCCATAGAAAGAACAACAATATCAACCTACCAGATCCCCCGAGCTCCCAGGGACTAAATCACCAACCAAAGAGTACACATGGAGGAACCCATGACTCCAGCTGTATATGTAGTAAAGGAAGGCCTTATCTGGCATCAGTGGAAGAGGAGCCCCATGGTCCTGTGAAGACTTGATGCCCCAGTGTAGGGTAATGTTAGGGCCGTGAGGTGGCATTGGGTGAGTGCTTTGGGAAGCACCCTCATAGAAGCAGGAGGAAGGGGATGAGATAGGAGGTTCGGAGGGGAAACCAGGAAGAGGGATATCATTTGAAATGTAAATAAATAAAATATCCAATAAAATATTTTTTAAAAAAAGAAAATAAGCTAGAAACAAATGATATTTTTATTCTATTTCTATGAAATCCCTTTTCCCCAAAAAAGGACAGAAATGAGAACAAACATTGCCAGTAGTCAGATGCAAAAAAAAAAAAAAAAAACCTGACTACAGAGAACCACAAAAGAAATTGAGATCCACCAAAATGTTCTGATTGTGCTGTGATTTGTGCCGCTGTACATATTTTCAAAATTCAGTGCATAAAATTTGAATTTGTGGCTTTTTATGCAAATGGAAAGTTGATGACATTGACAGAAAGTAAACCCACTTTGCTTTCTATGTAATCACTTTGTGTGTCTGCTTATGTATATACACACAGAGACAGACACACAAAGTGATACATACATACACACACCCTGGCCAACCAAGAAAAATAACACCTCCCCTAAGAACCCTGAAACTCAGGCCACATAGAAGAAGGCCAAGAACACTGGAAACTGTTTCCATCTTTTTAAACTGATTCTGATTCTCTGAAAACTAACAGGTGCCTAAGAGCTATATTGAAATGTTTTAAAAGAGTGGGTGTGTCTGCAAGGATTTGGTTTCTGGCTGCAGCATATATATGTCATTTAAATTGAAAGAGAACAATCAAGGAGACACGATCAGTATCTGCTGCTTACATTCTTCCCATGATCCCAGAATAGCTAACTAGCAGTACTCCTCATACTTGATGGTGTACTCAACTTCTGAGCATAAACTGGGGGGGTGGGGGGGGTGTTAGCTCTAGCTTTTGAGTCTTTGTTGTTGTTATAGTTGTTGTTTTCTATATCTGTCTCTGTTTAACATATCATATATCTTATGTAAATTATAATTTTACTTCTTACAATTAAGAAAGTTTACAGCATTTAAAAGTGAATTAACTACAATCTTGTTCTAAAATTCAAATTAAATGCTTTTGATATATGGATATATTTAGTTAACTCTTTATTGCAGAATTTTGGGCAGACTGTGAGAAAATAAAGCAGTATTTATACAGCATTTATCATTTTACTACAGACAAGAAAACTGAGCAAAGTCTGACAAGAACTCTGTCGTTTTGCCTCAACAGAGGAGCCTTAAACAAACCTCAGATCTTAATCTGAAATTTGAGTTGATTAAACTGAGACAATCACAGCTGGCATCTTAACTCTTTCACACACTGTTTCTTCCTGTCCCTCTCACTGTGTAGAGAGCCATTTCATTTGTTGCCTGCAATTTTCTTCCTGTGTGTTCTGTGGTTGCCATTGGAACCGGGGGGTGGGGGTGGAGGATAAGTGTACAGCCCGAACAGAAATGTTTAAGAGATACACAGGAGAGTTAGACTCTCCTGCTGCCTTCCTTTTTCTCTTCCTCGTTTAAAATGCTCTATTGTACTCTTTCATGAATTATTATACAAAAAGGAGAATAATATGGAGATATTTGCATGTTGCAGACACATCCGTTCACACATGGTAATAACAGGCATATGTTTACATTTTCAGTAATTTTCTACATATTAATAAGCTTCAATATCCTCATACAGTTTTTAAAAATCTGTTTGATTTTTTTCTTACTCTTTTTATATATTGTGTTTACATTTGATTTTAATTAAATGTTTTCTTTTATAACGTTCCAGTCAGTGTTCGTTGTTCTTGCAGAGGAGAGCAAATCACGTTCTTCTAAGTGCTGGACTTTTGGGTTTGGCATAACGACTTTAATTTTGGAAACTCAAAAAAGTATTTCTAAATTGTTTAATTTACTTTATGTAAGGTAAGTGAACTTTGGAAACTCATTTTAAAACATAGAAACTGGAAACCAATGCATTTTCTTAGCTGTATATAATCTATAATCTTTAATATACTCTGAGAATCAAGACATTAAAATATAAAGAACTCTGGTAATTTTGTTTTCTGGAAAATTGGCAAACTTAAGTCTTTTTCTTCTAGCTTCATGAAAAACTCTGTATTTCAAGAACTGTTTGAGATCCTTTAACCATAAGCCACAGCCTCTTTCAGCTGCTGGAAAAGCTGGCCTCACAGGGCAGACAATGCTTCTTGGTTTAAGAAGAGGGGGAGCGAAAGGGCAAAGGGTAAATTCCACTTGTAGCATGCTGCATTCCTCTGTGGGCAGAACTGCTGCTGGCATGGTCAACAGCCTTTATTCCATCAGACTGGCTTGTTACTTCCTCTGGGTATGACAGAGAAGTCATTTTGAAAACCTCAATGTATCGATAAGTTGGGACAAGTTGGCCTGAGTCTTGGTTGTTTTAGGTTTATGGTTTTTGTATTTGCTTGACAAAAATCTGCCCTGTGAGGTATTGTCTTTGTTTGATTCAGCGTGTAGGAAGAGAAGGAGGGTGTGAAGAAAAAGTCTGTGAAAGAGTTTGTTTATAACATTTGTTCTTATTGTTTAGAAGAATTTTTAAGCCATTATGGGAAAGGCCAAAATTAAGAGAATGGATAATTATGAAGACAATGTTTTGAAGAGTCCTTTTGAGAATAGAGTTTGAACAAAATAAAATAAAATAAAAAAGCCAGTTAA
The DNA here is from genome assembly GCA_019843965.1 of Rhynchomys soricoides. Taxonomy (NCBI): domain Eukaryota; kingdom Metazoa; phylum Chordata; class Mammalia; order Rodentia; family Muridae; genus Rhynchomys; species Rhynchomys soricoides. The sequence goes on along the minus strand of JADRCH010000067.1, from coordinate 1,575,929 downwards.
AAAGAATGTGTCCCAAATTCAGGTTTCCTGGCTAATTAGATTCTGGCAGAAGTTATCCACTAAAGCATTCTTTAAAACATTTGGGAATTGTCTGAAATCTCTCTACAGGGGACTGCATTGAGGAGTTCAGACTCAATAGTGGAAAAAAAAAATGAAGGAATCAATAACGCTTCCAAAGTCAAAAAACCAAAACATTCTTGTGCTATCCCTGCCCCTGGGATGTGTCTTTTACATATTAATTTGAAGAAATAAAACTTTAAGAGCAAGTGAGGATTATCAAATGTGGTAAAATATACATTGTTTTGATTCATAGCAATTTTAGTTATTATGCTCAAAAGACGTTGATGACATTTACCTGTGATGGAAAAATATTTGGGGGGTAGTAATTAATTAGAAGCCTTTTCTAGGAAAGCATAAAAAGCATGCTGGATCAGGTTATTTATGGGGAGATTTCTCCTGCTGATCTAAATGGAAGGCCAGTACTTTGAAATTCATTATGGCCTCCTTAAATCCATCTTTACTGGCCTCTATGTCTCAGACATGCTTGACTCTAATGTGATAATGTACTAGGTCTAGGTGCCATTTTTTTTTTACTATTGTAGATTGAGCATCTTGCACAGCCCATATCAATTTTGTTGCCATTCTAAAGGTTAGGTACCAAAAATATATATCACAACCAACTTGGTCTCTTCCTGGCTTGGCAACTGTCATCTTCTGATTGTGTTGGGATATGACAGAGTTTCCTTTACCCTTCTTATAGTGACTGAATGCTACCAGATCAACACCTCATTGCTATGACATCATTTAACTTTAGTTACCTTACCAAAGTCTTTGTGCCCAAATACTATCAGATATTGAATTTTAACACTTGAATTTTGGAAGGACACATTTATTTCAAAATGGGTAAAATCAACATCTACTCTAAGTCAGTTTGCAAACTTTCTGATCCCTTTATTGATTGTCTGCAGGGTAAGTTTGACTGGTTTCTTCATCAAAACATATCTCAGATTCTTCTTTCCTATTTTTAATCAATCCTCATCTTGTCACATTTTTTCGAAACAGATTTAGATACAATGATCTTTATATAAAAACACTAGATTTATGGTGATTCAGATAGTGGTAGTGTGTGTGTGTGTGTGTGTGTGTGTGTGTGTGTATCTGTGTCTGTGTGTCTTTGTCTTTCAGTCTGTCTATGCCCCGTGTGTCTATGTATTGTGCTTGTACCATTATGTTTGAACATATGTTTACATTGGATATTAATGAAGAAAGATTATGAGTAAGATGACATAGAAGTGAGAAGAATTATGGCAGAACACATTCTCAAAGTACATTTTGTTCTATACACTCTATACCACATATATCACTGGAGCTGAAGAGATGTCTCACAGGTTAAGGACCACTCTTGCAAAGTACCCAAGTTTCATCCCCAGTACCCATGTTGGATAACTCACAACCACTTGTAACTACTGTACACACATGGCATAAGAAATATACATAAGTAAAAGAAAAATCCCTTCAACTTACGGTGACAGTCAACTTCCAATTTTTTTACTGTTGCTTTGTCAGCCTATGCTCCAAATCAAAGGCTAAAGCATTGAAGTACAGAGTGAGTGTTACATCCGGTACTCTAATGTTTACTCTGGAAGCTATGATTAGCAGATTAAGCTAACAATTCATACAGCATACATGTATAACTGTGTCTAGCCACACTGGAATATTCATATCTTAAATGTTGTCCTAGACCAGTGTTTCTCAATTTTTTGATATTATGATTATATTACACTTCTAACCAGGATTGAAAATCTCAAGGAAAGGGGCTAGAGAGATGGCTCAGCAGTTAAGAGCACCGACTGCCCTTATAAAGGTCCTGAGTTCAAATCCCAACAACCACATGGTGGCTCACAACCATCCATAATGGAATCTGATGCCCTCTTCTGGGAAATCTGAAGACACCTACAGTGTGCTTACATATAATAAATAAATAAATCTTTTAAAAAAAAAAGTTTTTAAAAAAATAAAATAAATAAAATCTCAAGGAAAGTGAGACATAGTGGCACATGTCTGAAACTTCAGTATTTTAAACATGGAACCAGGAATATAAGGAAATCAAGATCATCCGTTGCTATTGACATCAAGGACAGCCTGGCTACATAAAATTGAATATCATAAAATGAAAACAACAGGAAAAAAAAACAAAATAAAAAAATAAATAAATCATGTATTTTTGTAGGATGAAGTTGTCATAGTAGGAATTACTACAGAGTTCTCCAGAGGTCTGTCATAAAATCTTGCAGATTCACCCAAAAGAGAATGAGACTAACATACCAAATCATAGCATCTCTGGAGGCTGTAAGTTGTCTCTCAGAGGACTCAGTGAATCTGTAAATTTTGTGAATCTTTACTTTTGGGTAGATAAAAATACTAAATATTAATATTGAAAATTTTAGATCTTGAAATAATTATTTTAAGCAGTGCAGTGACAGCAAGACATAAATGCAGAATCTATGTTAGATTATTAATTTACTAAAGTCTATAGTAACCTAAAGAGATGACTTTTATATTGAGTATTATATTATGATAAAACTTTATGTGGAATGAAAGATCTTGTTGATGGGTGAGAAGAAGTAAGGAAGGATGAATATAGTTGTACTGAGCAGCACTAACCATGGAATTCCCAAGAACACGGAAGGATACAAAGAAGCATATTGAAAAGAGGACAACAGGTCCATGTTGAAAGGAGAAATTAAGATCATAGGTATTACACTGAACACATGACTCGGGGTATTAAATGAGATAACTCAATGGAATATGTCAGCATGGAAATCATTAGCACGGAACACTAGATAACCACAGAGTCACCACAAATGTCACTACAAATGAAGAAAGAAAATGCTTTTTTTGAGCTCCAGGGCCACTCCTTTTGTTGGAAGTCAACAAAGCAAACCAGATAGAGAATGCTTCTCAATAGGAAAGAAATATCACACATAGGGTTGTATCTGGAGCCACATAAAAAAATATCTTTCCAGAAGGAAAAGACAAAGCCTACAAATATTATTAAATAGAACAATAGTTGTATCAGACAACTCCATATGCATTATTCTCATATACTTCTTTGATATCTCCTGAACAATCATTTTTAGCTCATGGTATCATTTTAACTTAACCTCCAATGTATTAGGTTCCACTATGGCATTTTTAAATAAATATCATTAATTATTTTTTCCAATCCCCTCATTCACTTATATCCATCTCCAGTATACTCTCCTCTTGCATATCATGTGTCCTTCAAGAGTTCTGTGACAACCAAGGCTGAGAATTGATGATTGGACTTATCATAATGGAGATTGCTTATGACAAGGTGTCCTGAAGTTTGAGATAAAGTCTTGATTCAGATATGTATGATAAATTATGGGAGATGATTAACCTAGAACAGCATATATAGCCTGTTCTTTCATGGATGTCTTGTGTAAATGAGAACAGTATAATAGAATCTGGAAGGCGATATAAATAGGTTTTTAAAAATACTGTAAACTGAGTAGCTCATACAACAAGCATTTGTTTGTCTAATGTAATAGTTTCTGAGGTTGAGGAATCAAAATTGAAGTTCCAGAGCTTTCACTACCTGGGAATGTTCAATGTCTGTTCCTGATCTGTAAATGGCAATCTTCTCTTTGTGTTATCAGAGGATGGAAAGATGTGAAGGAGCTTTGCTAGGATCTTTTTTATATCCCATGAATGAAAGATTATGGTTTGGATCTGAAATGTCCTCAAATGCATCAGTATCTTTCGAAAGCTTAATCCCGAATACAACAAGATTCAGATATGGAAGTTTGAAATTAAGACCTCTAAGCTCATCAATGATGACTCCATTGGCAAATTCACATTTAATGGTCTGTTGGAAGGGGGAGGAAACTTTAGTTGGTGGGCATATTGGATATGTTGGATATAGTTGGATACAGGAGGTGACAGAAGATGTGCATTCAAAGTATTTTTGTCCTTTCTTTATCTCTATCTTTGGAACTGTCTCTCTTGCTTCCTTTCTGCCTTAAAGCGAGCTCCCTGTCCTGATGAAATATGGAAGACCATATAACAGATCCAAAACAGCCAAGCAAGCAAATGAAACTTTGAAAATCATGAACCAATATAATATTTACTTTCTTTAAGTTGATCTTGTCAAATATTAGCTAATATCAAAATCTGGCTGACAGATAAAGGATTAATACTAACAACTTAATCACATCCCTAAGCCCTACCTCCTACTCTCATCACATTAAGAGTTATAATTTCAACCCGTGAACCATGATTATAAACTTTGAAGAGACAAAAGTATTTAGCAGAGCACAAGAAATATTTTCCTCAAATAAACAAGTTTTTTTTTTACCTCTGAAGAATATTATATAGAAAGAGAGAGAAAGAGAATTATTATATACATTGTCTTGAGTAGAAAAGAGGTAACAGTCTAGACACGATTGAAAGGGATCACTTTAGCTAGAGCATGGGCAATGATCTCTAAGGACAGGAGAGCATAATAAGTGATTGACAGATGATGGCAAAGGGCTGATATATTGCACGCTCTGGAGAACATGCTCTTTTAATCACATTACTTTCTCAAAATTAAAAACAAAACAAAATAAAACAAAACAAAACAATGATGACTTTCCAGAGCAGAAAGAAAATATCAGTAGTCATGGGCAATTTTAGGTGGAAGAGGAAGGGAGAATGCTCATCTAAAAGGGTAGAAGAATACAAGATCACAGAGGTAGGATTCTTGAGTAACTCTCAAGGTCCATTATAAGAAGTTATCAAACTAAATTAAAACTGAATGTGCAGGTATTGCTAAGTGAGACCCATTGTCAGGTACCCTGTGTTTACAGCCAGTTCTATATAACTAATATTATTTAGAATCCTAGTAAATGTACATACATACATACACACACACACACACACACACTATGAACTTTAAAATGTTTTTATAAGAAGCGATAAAAATATCTTTTTATATTAAAAAGAATTCATACCACAAAAGAAAGTTAAGCATCATTGGATTTCACAGAGTAGTTATAATAGTCAGGAACAATTCCATGAGAGACAAAAACATTGAGGAAGAATTCCATTCATGACCTTGCTGATGAAGCAACTTGTTCTGCAGAGACTGCTTTCCTCTGAACAAGAAGTAAGTCAATATTTGTTAAATAAATGAGTATCCTCACCCTAAAACCTGGGCCATCCACTTTCAGAGACAAATCCTTAAATATATTTAAATTTCTTCAATCAATATTGATCTTTATAGATTTTTTAAAAATCCTTCTTTTGGAGTCAATTTTTAATTTTATATTTTATCCAACCATTCATATTTTATATCATTCATTTCATTCAAATCGTAATGTCTCTTGCTGTAAGATTGGGTATAGTCTTCCTATAAATATTTAAACTCTGGCCCATATCTTTGACTTTTTCATTCTCTATTCCTAATGTTTATTTTTGCATTTTCTTTACTTTTCTTCTCAATAAGACTTGCTTTGGATTTGGTTGCATTAGTTGATTCTTTCAAAGACCAGTCTTCAGAACTCATTTAGTCTATTGGTTTTGTTTCCTCTATTTTACCAGTCTTGAACTACAAATTAATACCAACTTTTTGCCAACTTGCTAATGAGACAAACTTAACAGACTTATAACCCTTTTTGCTTTTCAACTTATTTGTAAGTATAGTAATTACCCACCACAGATCTACTTTAAAGTCGCAATGAGTTTAACTGCAATGGCTTTAGAAATATACCCAGCATGCAATAAGGTTTGTCTAGTTTTATTATGTTGCTATGATAAAACACTCTAGCTGAAAGAAAACTAGAGGAAGAGAAAACAGGTTACAGTCCATCATTAAGAAAAGTATTGGTAAGACCTCAATAAAGAAATTGTATCAGAGACAACGGATCAGATACTACTTGCTAACTCACTCATACTTACTTTCTTATACAGCCAAGGACCACATTCCCAGGGAATAGTACCATCCACTGTGGTCTTGGCCCACCAGCAACAGTTACCAATCAAAACAATTATCTTTCAGACATACTCATTGGCCAAACTGACTTGGGAAATGCCCCAGCTGAGGTTTCCTTCTCAGGTGACTCTGGACTGTACAGTTGACTGTTAACTAACAGTCTTCAGGAAACATTGCAGTTATGAGCCACTTGTAGTGGTGTATGCTTTGTAATCACCACACTTGGGAGCAATAGGCGAAAGGAACAGAGTTCAGGTTCATTTCCATCTACATGATGAGTTTGAGAACAGCCTGTGCTTTCATGAGAACTTTAAAGACAGGAGAGAAGAAAGGAAGAGCAAAATGTTCTACTTTGAATGACCACTAGCTATTGTTTCATATAAAATAAATACTTTAAAATTTCCTTAATTTCCAATAAACTCTAATCATAAACAGTATTTTGAGCCCTGCTTTGCTTTTCGTTCCAAGGGCTGACATTAGTAACTCTGTCATTTATTGCAGAATATTGCAGAACTGCATGTCACTTCAATTACATTATATTTTTCTACAAAATGTAGGTAAAATGTTGTTTTAAAAATGTGTCAATAGGTGTTTCTCAGCCATTCAAGATTCCTCTGTTGGGAATTCTCAGTTTAGTTCTATACCACATTTTTTTGATTGGGTTGTTTGGTTTTTTGGTGGTTAGCTTCTTGAGTTCTTTATATATTTTGGATATTAGCCTTCTATTGGACGTGGAGTTAATGAAGATTTTTCCCTAATCTGTAGGTAACCGATTTGTCTTATTGGCAAAGTCTTTTGCGTTACATCAGTTTTTCAGTTTCATGAGGTCCCATTTACCAATTCTTGATCTTAGAGCATGCACTACTGGATTTCTGTTTAGAAAATTTCTCCCTGTACCAAGGAGCTCAAGTCTGTTCCCACTTTCTCTTCTATTAGATTCAGTATATCTGGTTTTATGTTGAGGTCCTTGATCCACTTGGACTTGATCTTTGTACAAGGTGACAAATATGGGTCTAGTTTCATTTTCAATGTATCGACAGCCAGTTAGACCAGCACCATTTGTTGAAGATGTTTATTTTTTTTACCTTGTATATGTTTGGGTTCTTTGTCAAAGATCAAGTGTCCATAAGTGTGTGGTTTTATTTCTGTGTCTTCAAATATATCCCATTGATCAACATGTCTGTCTCTGTACCAACACCATGCAGTTTTTGTCACTATTTTGTTCTGTAGTAAAGCTTGAGGTCAGGGATGGTGGTTCTCCCAACCATTCTTTTATTGTTAAGTATTATTTTCATTATTCTAGGTTTTTTGCCTTTCCAGATGAATTTTAGAATTGTTCTTTCCTAGTCTTTGAAGAACTGTGTTGGTATTTGGATGGGAATTGCACATTAGGAAAACATTGGAGTTATTTTTAATTAACTTACTCTGATTTTAATTTTTTCATAGAATATATTTTAATCATATTTTCCCCTTGCCCTACTCCTCCAAGATCTCTACATCTCTCTATCCACCAAACTTCATGTTCTTGCTCCCTCTTTAAAAAAAGAAAATTACAGAAAACAAAAAGAAAATCAAAACAAACAATTAAGACAAAAATTACCAAAAGCAAGCAAAATAGAAAGCATTTAAAATTTGTAGAGCTATTTTGTGTTGCTTAGCCACTCCTGGGCATGCAACCTGCTCTGGAGTTTAGTGCTTGATAGAAACAGTTACACTGCACCAGAGAAAACTAATTTTCTCATTTTCGTGGGTATCAATTGCAAATAGCATCTATGTTAGGCATAAGACTTTATGGTCACCTCTTGTTTTCAGTGCTTAAATTTAGGCAGTTTTGAACCTGTGCATGCCTTGTGCTTGTTATCACAGTCTCTCTGAGTACACCTGTGCATCAGTCTTGCTGTATCTGCAAGGTACTGTTTCCTTGGAGTCGTCTACCACCTCTCATTCTTACAATTTTTCTCCCTTCTCTTCTACATAGATCCCAGAGTCTTCAGAAAAGAACTTAAATGAAGATATGCCATTCATAACTGTGTGTCCTCAAGTCTCTCACTGTCTATGCATTATTAAGATATGGGACTCTGTGTTAATCTCCATCTAATGCAAAATAAATGCAGGTTGTTTCAACATGGCACATTAAGAAAGCATTATAACTATTCTAATACTTTGGAAATGAAAAGGACTGATAAGAAATGAAACCACACCCACCCACCAACAAATAGGAACTTACGGAAGGAAGCTGTATACCTAGCAATTATTCCCACAGTAAATGGTGTTACAAAGAAAATAATGTGAGGGATACCATGGAGAATTAAAGAGTAGCTTCAATAAATAATTAAGCAGGAGTCAAGGCAGGCTGCATCTAACTGAAACCTGATGGGAACTGAAAGTCTAGCAAAAGCAGAGGCTGAACAGAAGTGGGAAAGAACTCCCCCTTCTTTATGCTCAAGAAAGACAACCACAACTAGAATATTGACACAAGCAGACCTACAAGATGTGAGGACACAGACAAAGACAAGACCAGGTAGCACCTGTGGGCTATCCCAGCAAGTTGGATTTTATTGAATTTACAAGAAAATAATGATCATAAGGTTTTCAACAGGTAACACAACTTGACTTAGGCTTTAAAATATCATATCACTGCCACTGTTCCTAGAATTATAAGGGCAAAAAGTTCTCATGACAGATTATGGTGCTATCCATCCTTAGTAGAAGCTAAGAGAGTTGAAGTACGGCACATGCTCCGTGAAAACAAACAAGGCCCACTGTCAGTGAAAACAAGAAACCTATTTTTTAAAAAAAGAAAAAAACAAACAAACAAACAAACAAAAAAAAAAACCTCCAATGCCTCAGATATGGGCAAGTAAGCCATCTGGGTCATCTTATTAAGCGGCCAGGAAAGGGCAGGGGCAGCTGGTGAAAAATTTGTAGCAACCAAAAGCTGAATTTTAACCATCTCAAACTTGGGTATTAATACTAACTATTATGTGTAAGTGTTTTGTATGTTTTAAGCATTTCTTACCTATAAACTAATTTTTTCCTCACAAAATATTACGCTCAGAAATTTAAATTCATTGGATTTTTCAAATCCATGCTTATATTAAATACAATAATTAAAAGTGTGTGTTACACCAAAAGGTGCCATCAAAGCTTCAAAAGAAAATGACCAAGAGAAATACACTACCATGACACCTGTGAAATACAATGACCAGTACAGCACAATAACACTCAGGGTGCCATCAAGAGACACGTATAACTTCACTGTAACCAATAACTCTCTAATAGTATTTAATACCTGCTCAACAAGAGAAAAACCACACCTGCTACTGGAAACCTAGCCAACTATCCAATGCTACTGATGTCACAGACTTTAGAGAAAAATTTGCTTTCACTACTTTATTAAACCACCATAATCCCTAACTACATTTTAAATATTTGTTCTTATACCCATGGATAGGTATACTCCTCATCACTCATCAAGGAAACCTCTCTTTGCTACAGATAAATATCTTTACAGACAATTACAACCAAACAAAAACTCAGAGAATTGTGGAGCCCTATCTCAAAGGATACATTTATAAAGCAACTCCCAAATTTAAGTCTCAGGTTATATCACATAAGAGGTGGTAGATTATAAGAGCCAGGGGATCAGGGAGTTTGCTAGTAATGTCAGAGGTTGCACACACAAACTCTCACCAGCATGACTATCCAGACTGAGCAAGGATGATACCTTTGTGCATGGCAAAGTGAATGGAAGGAAGACCTAGGGACCTCAGGCCTACACAAAGGACTGATGCCAAGAGCAGAGGAAATAGTCATCCCAGGGAAGAGTACACCAGTTGGTTATCCAATCCTAAATTGCCAGCTCTGAAAACCTCCATACAAGCAACAATGTACACACTGAGCATGTTATATTTATGAATAAATAACCATATGAATATATGCATGTAACAACAATTAATGAAAAAAGAGGCCATGTCTTTGAAAACGAGAAAACATGGTATACGGGAGGGTTTGCGGAGAGGCAAGAGAGAAATAATGTAATTATATTATAATCTCAAAAATGAGGGAATAAAGATTGTATGTTAATTTAGAAACAGTTAATGCTTCTATAACTTTAAGTATATGTCTTTTAAAAACTGAATATCGCTAGTTGTATGTAAACTCAGAGAATGTTATAGTACAGTTGAATGTTTGAGCTTATTCAGTCTTAGAAGTGGATTTTGCTTATTCATCCTAATTATAGAAACTCAGACTCAATGGAATGCATACTTTTTCTCTCAGGCCTCTTCATCACCCATGGATGGTAGGTGAATGTTCACAGTATACTCGGACAGACAATCTTAAAATTAAAACATAAAGGAGATGAGATAGGCTAATATATTAATTGTGTTTGGTACAGGTTTAAGTGATAAATTTGGCTGGGTAAAACTGTTGACATTCTATGAGTTTCTACTTCCATTTAACTCTTAAAAGCAACCACTCTGGAGCTGGAGAGCAGGCTTAGCAGACAGTCTGAGTTCCATTCCCAAATTGGAGCCATGGGTCCCTCCATGTGTACTCTTTGGTTGGTGGTTTAGTTCCTGGGATCTCTGGCGGTTCTAGTTGATTAATATGGTTGTTCTTCCTGTGGTGTTGCAAACTCCTTCAGCTCCATCAGTCCTTCCCCTAACTCCTCCATCGGGGTCCCCTCACTTAGTCTGATGGTTGGCTGTCTGCATCCACATCTGTATTGGTCAGGCTCTGGCAGAGCCTCTCAGGGGACAGCTATACCAGGCTCTGTCCAGCAAGCACTTCTTGGCATCAGCAATAGTGTCTGGGTTTGGTATCTGCAGATGGATCCCTAGGTGGGGCAGTCTCTGGATGACCTTTCACAAAGTCTCTACTCCACTATTTGTCCCTGTATTTCCTTTAGACAGGAAGGATTCTGGGTTAATATTTTGAGATGAGTGGGTGGTCCGTCCATCAACCAACGGCCGTGCCTAACCTGTGGATATGAGCTCCACAGGTTCTCTACCCTTTGTGGGGTATTTCAGCTAATGTCATCCCCAATGGGTTCTGGGAGCCTCTTGCTTTCCTGGTATCTGAGACATTCTACTGGCTACCCCTAGTTCCTCATCCCCCACTGCTACACACCTCCATTCAATTTCCTGACCCTCTGTACTTCTCCCCTGTCACCCTTGACACCTGATCCTGCCCTCTTTTTCCCTCTCTTTCTTCTATCCCTCCCAGGTCCCTCTCTCCTTCTACCTTCATTGATTATATAAAATCTCTTTTTAAAAGGTAAGTATTCTACTTGATCTGTGTGACTGCATAGATATTGCATTATTTAGTTACATAAATTTTCTACATACACATCTATTTACTTGAAGTTTTATTCCTCTCTTAAAGAGTATTAGCCAGACATAGTGGTTCACTCCAATCATAGCATTCAGAAGGGTGAGACAGCATGATCACAAGTTCTGTGCCAGTTTAGACGATATGATAAGACTTCAAAGGGGTGTGGAGAGAAAGAACTCTTCTTATGCTGCTTATGTATATGCATATGCTTATGTATATGATATATATATATATATATATCACATTGTTCTATTACACACATTTTTCTAAAAGCCTATATTCACCCTACTGCAAACTGTACCAAGAAGGATATATGGTGATAAATACTGACTGCTCATACTTCACTAACCCACTTCCATAATCAGTTAATGGAATGGATTCACTCCAAAAACCTTCACAGCTAGTGTTTTACCAAACAAAGAAGTAAAAATTGCTTCCCTCCTATGCTGCAGTCTTAGCAATGCTCAGTGAAACATATCCTGCCTGCCACTGGTGTCCTCCTCAGCCCATAACAAATGGCTTGAAAAAGCTCTTGTAATTTGAGAAACCACTAGACAAAGGACAAATGATGCCCTTCTATGCAGCACCTTCAGAAATCTCTAATCAACATTTCATGGCTGGAGCAGCCTCTGTCTGACAGAGCTCCACACGAAATGCCAATGTTTATTCATTCAAAGCCTTTGTGCTCTTAGAAGAAGACATCAGCTTTGTCCCTATGCAGTGGAGAGCAGAATCTTACATTTCAGACAGCATTTGACAAAGTTCCACATCAAAGATCAAGGTCTCAGTAGACAGATTGAGGTCTGGAAATGGAGGAAGATAGAATGGACATAAATGTACATAAAATGGATTGAATGTTGGCTAAAGGGCAGATGAGAGTATGTTCATAAATAAGAAAAGTTTCATAGTGACAAAAGATACTGGAGAGATATTATTGAATCAGTGTGATGCTCCCCCAACAGAACTGTTGAGGGAGATTTGACAACATGGTAAAGAAACTATCAGAGACTGTAAACATAGTTATATGATAAAATGGTATGAAACGTTGATTTCTCTTTTAGAGTAGAAAAAGGTATTCACTTATGATATATTATTTTATGCATTGTGTCTTAGTTTTAAATGTCAAATCGACAAAATCTAGAGTCCTAGAGCAGACTGGCTTGTGGGCTTGTCGGTGAGAAATTGTCTTGACAGCTAATTGATTTAAGGTAGCCTAGACAACTAAGGATAAGACAGTTCTCTGGGTACAGATCCTCGGCCATATAAGACCAGCTAAGCATGAGCCTGAGAGTGCATCAGCAAGCAGCATCCTGCCATGATTTCCACTTCAAGTTTTTGCTTCATTTTCTAGATGTATTTCCTCCAATGATGGAATGTGACCTGGAAGTATAAACCAAATAACCCTTTATTTCCCTAAGCTTCTTTTTTTTTTTTCCTTCCGCAACTCAGGGAATTTTGTAACAGAGACAGAAAGGCTAGAAGAATTTTATTCAGACTAATTGTATTAGGTTTGAAGTGTTAAGGTAGATGTTTGGATTATTTTATTTCTTCTGTCTTAGACATAAGAACAATCAGAAAAAAGTTGAAAATGAAAAGTCCAAAAAATGGAAAATTGGAGAAGAATCTTCCCTTTGAGGGAACCAAGACATCAGAAATTTGACGCACAGGTGAGCCTGGGATCTTTTCCCTCTGTTCCAGTACCTATCCCGAGTGCCAGAATTCACATTACTTTTGTGTTCTTTCCATAATATCCAAAGGGATGCGAATTAAATGTTGACCCATTTTCTTTTTTTCCTGACTTACACTAAAGGCTGAGTGGGAGTTAGTGTCAATGAGGAGCTCTCAGGCAGGCAATTATGGGGGTGGGTTTACCTTTTGTGATGTTTCTTTAGGGAACAACTTGTAAAATTGTCATCTTAAATATAGTTTCTGGGAAATGACTACCCAAGCCTGTGATACTCTTTGTGTAACAGGATGTATCTAAATGTCTAAATATCTTCTGAAAAGGAAAGTTTGCATGATATCTCATAGAGCCAAATTAATGTTTTCTGGACTCAAGACATCTTCACAACTGATGTGTAGTTTACCTTCACTTTGTATTATCTGAAATTATCTGTGAGAATTCTAAAAAGATTTCTAAAATGGCAATATGTGTTTTTTAAAATAAATAGAAACATTTTAGACATGATTCACAGCTTAAACATACTATCAATCATTATAATGAAGATCAAAGTCTTTTACTAACACACAAAGCATAATCATTTTGACTGGTAGATTGATTATTATAGGACCTTCCCTTCTCCCTTGTTATGATCTCTGAACATCACCTCTTCACATTTTTATGCATATGAATTAATTAAGAGAATATGTTCCATTCGATTTTACTATTTTTATCAAAGTAATTATCTTTAACAAATTCTTTAAATTGTTCCGTTTCTTGTATCAGTGATTAATGTATTGTGCTTGCTTCTCCTTGCTGTTAATTGTTTTATACAAGTGGATGCTAATATAAGCAATAAGGTTTTATTAATGTCCCAATCAAATATATTGAAGCATATATGTGTTAAATACATGAGAGCTTAATAGGTAATCTTTCTTAAAAGAACATTAGGTTTTGAACATTGATCCATATATATTAATTAATGTCTTTCAATGCTTTTCTGCAAAATGATTAAAATTGTTTATGCTTTATCATGTAAAGCAGGACATCTATTAACATATAGATTTATTCACAAACTATAAATGAAACCATACTTGAAGATACAAACTTGAATACAGAGAGATAGTTATATACCTTAAAATAAGAGTTTGTTATCATTGGGCTAAAAATATTAGCAACAGAACTTGCTGAAGCCTTAAAAGGATAAACTGGCTGTTAATTACGACACTCTACTTCGGTTAAAAACACAGCTTCTACTTCCAAAAAACAATGTACTCTCAAATTTGACCAGATTCAAACATTAGTTAACAAAGCTCAGAACAACTTCTTGCGCTGATAAATCAAGACGTGTAGTAAAGTTAAACAGTATTTTTATTTTGTGCTGACGTTGATGTCAATGAGCTGATGTCCAAATAACAAACAACAATTAGCTCTTTCACCCTTCAACTTCATACAACTTGGTACCATAGAATTTTACAATATTTTGAATTTCAAAATGACATGCTATCTATACATAAATAAAATTGGGATTCTCCAAAAATTCAATTATTTGGTTAATTTTTACCCATAATTTTCATGAACTTTTTAAGTTTCTGAAATAGAAAAAAAAATATTCAAAAGGTTAGCCAAACCTACTCTTCATAAAAGACAAATGCTTCATAGCAATGACAAGCAATGAATGAAAATGGTAAGAAAAATAATGACCCCTCTTAGTCTGGTGGCTTTAAAATACTCATTGGGATTCTCTGCTATTCCTCCCATTGAGGGACATTGGCCAAAGACTCTTACTGTTGATATATGCATCCTTGTGACTTCTTCAGCTAGCAGTATATGTCAGAGCAATTTAAGAAGACTTTCAAGTCTGCAAGATAACACATCTTCACCAGATGACTTGTACTTGAAACCATGTTTGGCTGTGTGAGGAGCCCATATATTCTAATGTCACTCTGTATCTAAAGAATCTAAAGTACATAGACAGATCTCAATAGGTGTTCCTCTTTCCAGCCTAGTCCTTTAGACATTCCATCTTGGCGCTAGGCATGTGATTAAGTCACTTGTGTATGAGTTGTATTTCACTGTATGTATTAATACAAAGACTGTACAGTTGGGTTTTTTGCTTTGGTTTGGTTTAGTTTGGTTTTGGTGTTTTGAAACAGGGTTTCTCTGTATAGCCCTGGCTGTCCTGGAACTCCCTCTATAGACCAGGCTGGACTCAAACTCAGAAATCCGCCTGCCTCTGCCTCCCAAGTGCTGGGATTAAAGGCATGTGTCACCACTGCCTGGCTGACAGTATAGTTTTTGCAGTGTGTATTTCATAATCTTTTGTAGTTTATATGACCAATCCCAATATCATGGCAATGGGATCTGGAGATGGGTACTTTGAGTACTAATTTACTCATGAGGAAGTTCTCGTGACTGTGATCTGTGGCCTTGGAAGAAAACACTAAAGAGTTGTGTCTACTATAGCATTGAAAAGCTGTCATTTGTCTGTAAGTAGGGAGGGGTCCCAGAAATCAGAACAATTATACCCTCAACTCTAAGTATGTTGTTTAGATTACTGAATTGACTATGGCCATTTCATATGGTACTATATCTTACCACAGTTTACTGACTATATGAGATACAGTTTGTACATAAATTAACTTTAATTGTCTGAAAATAAGTACGTTTTAGTCTCTGCAGTTAAAAAATTATACTCACTGAGAGTTTATATGCTTAAAGAGTAATAATTTCATGATAAATGGCTATGTAATCGAAATAAGGCCATCTGAGAAAGAAAATCAGCTTTCAGAAACAACACTGAAAACAGCCAATAGATGTACCAAAAATATACAGTTTTGTCATTTAGTCAAAGAAATAACTTTAATATTAAAACATCAGTATTTTCCATATTGTCAAAGGATTGAACATGTTTTAGTTTACCAGTGAGTGAAGAAAAGGTATATTTGTAAGACTAGATGAACACATCTTGCCGAAGACTACACTGCTAGTACCCATAACATTGAAAACTGAGCATATACTTAGGACCCAAACCACTAACCTTTCATTTGTTCTCAGATAGCTCCTTCAGGTGACTAGTCAAATATCTTTACTCTAGCATTATTTAAAGTGAAAAAGAGAGAACACGAATATGAAGAGAAATGGATGTATATGTTGGGATTTAGCTCCGAAGAGTACAATAACCTAATAAGGAAACATTTTAGTAAAGTTAACAAAGAAGGGAGTTTATTATATAACATTGACTTGAAGGAGTTAAATGTGCATGGTAGTCCTACTTGACATGTGTTTTTAAAATATATATAGCTTATATACATATTATTATAACAATTGTTGGTTCTGGGAAGTGATATTTTATTTATTCTATTTATTATTTTTGTTAATCCAATTGGATCTTATGGATTTGCAAAAACTATTGCTTAATGAATGAGTTTGCAAAAAGATGCTGATATGATTCATTTTTAAACTTGTAGCCTGACATTGCAGCTCATTGGCCATCAAGATCCTTTTTACTTCGACTCATCTCTTTCCTCTATTCCTGCTTACACACTGGTGCTGTGACTTGGGTATATTTCCAAAAAATCATTTGGAGTAGTTTTAGTTCTTAGTGAGGCACTGCTAAAAAGGAAAGCAATTAAGTTAGGGGGGAATTATTATGAAGAGCACATTAAGGCTTCATTGCATTAATACCTTAGTTATCCTAGCTCTTAGGAAAATAAGTTGTGAGTTGGCCCAGCAGTTAGGAGCTCTTGGTGCTCTTTGAGAGGACACAATTTTTGTTTCCCAGCATTCACATGGTGACTCTCAACTATCCAAAGCTCTTGTCCTAATAGCCACCCTTTACCCCCTTTCCCAATTCTTTCCTCATTTCATTCTTGAAATATGATACTTAAAGCTGGAAATCAATCTATAAATTCAGTTTTCTACATGTAGTACCAAAATGTCCATTCCTGGGAGTCCCACGGAAACATCAAATTACATAACAATAACATATATGCAGAGGACCTAGTTAAGACCCATGCAGAGTTGTGTTTATTGTTTCAGTTTCTGTGAGTCCCGCAAGAGCCCTCCTCCGTTGATTCTCTGGGCAATGTACTCCTGGTATCCTGTTGCCTCTACCTCCTACAATCTTACCTCCTTGTGGGCACTGCTGCCTCTGGACAGGTGGTCCTTGGATGTACAAGAAATCAAACTGAGAAAGCCAGGAAGAGCAAGTCAATAGGTAACACTCATCAATGATCTGTGCATCAGCTTCTGCCTCCAGGTTCCTACAGATTCTATCCTGACTTCCGTTGATGATGAACAATGTTGTGGAATTTTTAGCCAAATAAACCCTTTTCTTTCCAAGTTGCTTTTGGTCTTAAAGTTTTCATCAGAGCAAGAACAACCCTAAGATACCAGGAAAGTCATACTAATAGGGGAAGAGGAAATAAATAGCAATTTCATCTTAATATCAACCCTTAATTACTTTAACTCATCAATGAAAAGGCACCAACTACCTGACTAGATTTAAAGAATAAAATACAGCTAGTTTGTTTGCCAGAACTTGTTTAGCTAACAATGAGGTACAAACATCTTGAGAATCCAAACTAAAATTCAGAAAAGAAATGCAGACTTAAATTATGCCATGAACCAAATAGATTTAACAAAAATCTATTAAAGAGTCAAACCATTGATAATAACAAGTATTCATCTCATTGTCAAATGGAATCTCTTCTAAAATTCATCACATCCTGGACCCCAATGCAACTTTAACAAATATTTTTTTGAAAAATAGAAACGATTCTAAGTATCTTATCAGACCACAGTGAAATGAAGTTAGAGATCCACAATAAAAGAAACTACAGAAATCCATAGTGACAAACAATATGCTTTTGAAAGATAAATAAAGAAAGAAAGAAAAAAATTTAAATCCCTAGTATCAGTTGAAAATGATGTTACAGCATGCCATAAATTCTGAGATACAGTTAGAGACTATCCTAAGAGGAAAGCTTATTTCTGGAAATACTAATATAAAAACAGAAGCATCTTGGGGCAATGAATTGTTCAATGGCTAAAGACACTTGGAACCCAGCCTTGACAAAACGAATTTGATCCCTGAGACTCATATAGTAGAAGAAACGATTCGATTTCTGCTCACTGTCCTCTGACTCACACACACACTGTAACATGCATGTATGTTTATGAAAGTGCACATACACATACACACAAAAACCACAAACAAATAAATGTAATTAAGTAAAAAAGAAATATCAAATAAAAATCTAATGATGTACAGCAAAGCTCTAAATCACCCAAAGATGAACTTAAATCCAATAAATAACAAGAACTAATTAGAATAGTACAGAATTTAATTAGAGAATAAAAAGTATAATATAGAAACTCAACCAAATAGTTGTGTATTCGAAAAGAAAACAAGATTCAAAACCCCTAACCAAGCCAAAAATATGATCCAAATTAACAAATTATAGATAAAAATTGAACTTTCACAGTATTCCACAAAAAGAAATAGATAAAATGAAAACTTTTATTCTAACATGAAGGAAAACCTGTAGTTAAGGGATATATTTCTTAATTTATAATACCTACAAAAATTCAGTATAGAAAATTTTAACAATTTAAACAATACAACAAGATCAAAGTAGAAATTCAAATTCTCAAAGAAAAGAATAAAATATGGTAAAAACAGTGTTGAATTCTACCAAACTTTTAAGGAAGGTCTAACATCAACACTTCTCAAACTGTTCTATTAAATAGAAAGGTAAACAATATGACAAAACTCATTTTATAAAACAAGTGTTACTTAGTAACAAACCAAGATAGAAGCATGACAATGAAAAAAAAAAAATACTGGAAGAATACCACAGACCAATTTCCCTGAGAAGATCATGTACAGAGAAAAAGTATATTTCATTCCAGAAATACAAGATTGGTTCAACATACACAAATCATTAAGTATTATGAAGGACATAGATAGACTTGAGGTCAGAAGTTACATGATCATCTCAATAGATATGGAAAAGGCTTTCCTCAAAGATTACCTTCTCAACATGACAAAATCGCTAAAGAAACCAGGAATAGAAGGAAGATAACTCAAGATGGTAAACTACATACAGCAAACCTACAGCTAACATCATGTTAAATGGAGGAACTCTGAAAGCATTTCCTCTACCATCTGGAATGGCACTCAGGGTGCCCACTGTCTCCACTCATACTCACTGTAGTATGAGTATGTAGTGTGCAGAAAAAAGTCTTAGAGCAATAGGTACAAGTAATAATACAAATGCAAGAAGAAAATGGAGCAGTTAAACTACCCCTATTTGCAGAGGTACTTAAAGAATGTACAATTGATTCTAAGAATATTCTTAGAACCAATAAACAATTTCAACAGCTGGAAGGAAATAAAGGCAACATAAAAAAACAAGAGGTTTCTCTGTACCAATAATGAGGATAAAATTAGGGAGAAACACCTCCTCACAATAACTTTGTAAAAGATTAGCTGTAAATCTAATAAAAGTAAAGAGGAGGAAAGCATGTTGAGAGAAGAAGAAAAAACTGAATGTCTTAAGAGGTAAAAAAACTTCCCATGTTCAAGATCTGAAAGAACTAATATTGTGAGAATGGTTATGTAACTGAAAATTATCTGCAGATTCAGGACAGTCCCCATGCAAATCCCAGTGACATTGTTGGCAAAACTAGAAAAAAATATATCCAAGGTAGTCTTAAACAGAAAGACTAATGCTAAGAGTATTGCCAAAACTGACCTTAACTTATATTTCAGGCTATAGTGCTAAAATCATCATGGTACTGACACAGAAATAGATTGATTGAGCAATGGATAAGAATAGAGAAGTTACATAAATAAATCCAGTTATAGCTACCTAATTTTGACAATGGATTCCAAAATGTAAAAAAAAAAAAATGAAGTTAGTTTGTTTACTTCCTGTTGTCAACTCCTCTTAGGTATGTTTGCTTCCTTTTTTTTCTAGAGCTTTCAGGTGTGCTGCTAAGTTACTATTATATAAGAATCACATTTTCTGTATCAATTTTTCTGTTGTGGTTCATTTACAAAATGGAATACTGATAAACTATTAAGAACGAGGACATCATGAGTTTTGCAAGCAAATGGATATAACCTAGAAAATATCATCCTGAGTGAAGTAACTCATATCCAAAATGACATGCATGGTATATACTCACTGATAAGTGAATATTAGCCCAAAAAAAAGTACAGAATACCAGGATCTGAAGAACTCAAAGAGGTTAACAAGCTGAAGAGCCCAAGTGAGGATGCCTTAATCCTATTTGGGAGGGAGAAGAAAGCAATCACAAGAGGGGAGAGGGAAGGAGGGAACTGGGTGGAAAAGGGGACAGGGAGGGGAAGAGGAGAACATGATCAGGTATTGGGTGGGGGAAAAGGACTGAAGCCCTGGCAATCAGAACAGGCAACCTTGGGTGATAGGAGATGGATGGACCCTCCAGAATGTACCAGAGACCTGGGAGGTAGAAGACTCTCAAGATTCAAAGGGAGAGCTCTTAGATGAAATGTCCTACAATGAGGAGAGGGAACTTGTAGAACCCACCTCCAGCAGAAAGACAGGGCATCAAGTGAAGGATGGGGTTGCCATCCCACAGTCAAAAACTCTGACCCATAATTGTTCCTGTCTGAAAGAACTGCAGAGACAAAAGTGGAGAGGAGACTGAGGAAAAGGAAGTCCAGGGACAGCCCAAATTGGAATCCAGCTCAAGGGGAGGCCCCAAGGCCTGACACTATTACTGATGCTATGATGTACTCATAAAAAGAGGCCTATAGTGACTGCCCTTCAAAATACCCAACAAGCAGCTGAGTCAGATGCAGATATTTACACTCAACCAATGGATAGAAGCTGCTGACCCATGTGGTTGAATTAGGGAAAAGCTGGAAGAAGCTGAGGAGGAGGGCAACCCAGTGAGAGGACCAGCAGTCTCAACTAACCTGGACCCCTGAGATCTCTCAGACATTGGGTCACTAATCAGGCAGCATACACCAGCTGATATGAGGCTCCCAACACATATACAACAAGAGACTGCCGAGTATGGACTCAGTCAGAGAAGATACACCTAACCCTCAAGAGACTGGAAGCCCCAGGGAGTAAGAGGTCTAGTGGGATAGGAGGTAGGGGGTGGGGACATCCTCATGGAGACTGGGGGAGGGGAGCATGGGATGTGGAACAGTCAGAGGGTGGACCAGGAGGGGAATAAAATCTAGACTGTAAAAAAAGAGTAAATAAAATTTTAATAAAAGTTACTAGTGTATGATCTCTCCAATTTCTTTATGTGGGTACTTATTGCTATGAATTTTCTTCTTAACACTGTTTCATTGTGTCCCATAAGTTTGGAAATGTGTCTTTATTTTAATTAAATACTGGAAAGTCTTTAATTTCTTTCAGATTTCTTCCCAAACCAAGTTATCGTCAAGTAGAGAGTTGTTCAATTTTGTGTGGGCTTTCTGTTGTTTTTGTTGTTGTTAAAGTCTAGCCTTAGTGTGTGGTGATATGATAAGATGCATGGGATTAAAATCAAACAATCAGAAACAAAGAGAATGACACAAAGAATCAACAAAACCAAAAGCTGGTTCTTTGAGAAAATCAACATGATAGATAAACCCTTAGCCAAACTAACTAAAGGACATAGAGACAGTATCCACATTAACAAAACCAGAAATGAAAAGGGATACATAACTCCAGAAACTGAGGAAATTCAAAAAATCATCAGACATTTCTACAAAAGCCTATACTCAACAAAACTAGAAAATCTAGATGAAGTGGATAATTCATCCATAAATACCACATACCAATTTAAATCAGAAGCAGGTAAACTATCTAAACAGTCCCCTAACCCCTAAGGAATTAGAAGCAGTTCTTAAAAACTCGGATGCTCACAGCCAACCATTGGTCTGAGCACAGGGTTCCCAATGGAGGAGTTAGAGAAAGGACTGAAGGAGCTGAAGGGGTTTGCAACCCCATAGGAAGAACAACAATACCAACTAACCTGACCCTCCAGTGCTCCCAGGGCCTAAGCCACCAACCAAGGAGTACACATGGCTCTAGCTGCATATATAGCAGAGGATGGTCTTGTCAGGAATCAATGAGAGGAAAGGTCTTTGGTCCTATGAAGGCTCAATAGATGCCCAGTGTAGGGGAATCGGGGGCAGGGTGGCAGGAATGGGTGGGTGGGTGAAGGAATACCCTCATAGAAGCAGAGGGGTGAGATAGGGAGTTTCTGGGAGGGGGAAAGCCAGGAAAGGGGATAATATTCGAAATGAAAATAAAGAAAATATCCAGAAAAAAAAAAAGACAAAAAACAAACAAACAAAAATCTCCTATCCAAAAAGAGGGGAAAAAGCCCAGAGCCATATGGTTTTAGTGCAGAATTCTATCAGACCTTCAAAGAAAAGCTAATTCCAACACTCCTCAAACTATTCCATGAAATAAAAACAGAAGGAATACTATCTAATTTATTCTACGAAGCCACAGTTACTCTGATACTTAAACCACACAAAGAGAAATGAAACAGAAATTCAGACCATTTTGCTTATGTATATTAATGCAAAAATACTCAATAAAGCTCTCACAAACTGTACCCAAGAACACATCAAAATCATCAATCACTATGATCAAGGCTTCATCCCGGGAATGCTGGGATGGTTCAATATACAAAAATCCATTAATGCAATCCATTATGTAAACAAATTCAGAGAAAAAAATCACATGATCATCTCATTAGATGCTGAAAAAATCTTTAACAAAATACAATACCTCTTCATGTTGAAAGTATCAGAAAGATCAGGAAATAAAAGCCTATACCTAAACATAATAATAAAAGCAATATACCGCAAACCAACAGCCAATATCAAATTAAATGGAGAGATACTTGAAGCATTCCTACTAAAATCAGGGACAAGACAAGACTGCTCACTCTCTCCATATCTAATCAATATAGTACTCAAAGTTTTAGCTAGAACAACAGAACAACAAAAGGAGATGAAGGTGATGCAAACTGGCAAAGTCAAAATATCACTATTTGCAGATGATATGATTTTATACATAAGTGTCTCCCAAAATTCCACTGGAGAATTTCTACAGCTGATAAAAAATTTCAACAAAGTGGCAGAATATAAAATAAATCAAACAAATCAGCAGCCTTCTTTTATACAAATGATAAACAGGCTGAGAAAGATATTAGGAAAACAACACCCTTCACAATAGACACAAATAATATATCTTAATGTAACTCTACCCAAACAACAAAAAGATTTATATGACAAGAACTTCAAATTCCTGAATAAAGAAATAAAGACCTCAGAAGATGGAAAGATCTTCCATGTTCTTGAAATGGTAAAATTAACATAGTAAAAATGTCCATCATATCAAAAGCAATCTACATATTCAACACAATCACCATCAAAATACCAACACAATTCTTTACAGACATGTAAAGAGTAATTCTTAATTTCCTATGGAAAAGCAAAACAATTTGTTTACAAGATAGCAAAAACAATTTGCAACAATAAAAGAATTATTGGGGTAATCACCATCCCTGACCTCAAGCTGTACTGCAGACCTATAGTGATAAAAACTAAATGGTATTGATACAGAAACAGACAATCAATCAATGGAATAGCATTGAAGTCCCAGAAATAAACCTACACACTTGTGGGCACTTGATCGTTGAAAAAGAATCTAAAAACATACAATGGAAAAAAGAAAGCATTTTCAGTAAATGTTGTTGGTCTAACTGGCAGTCTGTACGTAGAAAATGAAAATACATCCACATTTATCACCTTGCACAAAGCTCAAATCCAAGTGGATCAAGGACCTCAACATAAAACAAGACACATTGAATCTAATAGAAGAGAAAGTGGGAAAGAGTCTCAAACTCATTGACACAGGGGGAAATTTCCTGAACAGAATACCAAAAGCTTAGACACTGAGATAAACAATTGATAAATGGGATCTCATTAAACTAAAAAGCTTCTGTAAAGGAAAAGACACCCATCAATAAGACAAATTGGCAACATACAGATTGGGAAAATATCTTCACTAGCCCTAGATCCTACAGAGGGCAAATATCTACAATATATAAAGAACTAAAGGAGTTAATCTCCAAAAAATCAAATAATCCTATTAAAAATACAGTACAGAGCTAACCAAAGAATTCACAACAGAATCTTGAATGGCTGAGAAGCACAGAAAAAATGTTTAACATCCTTAGTCATCAGGGAAATGCAAATCAAAATAACCCTGAGTTTCCACCTTACACCAGTCAGAATGGCTAAGATCAAAACCTCAAGTGACAGCACATGCTGGCAAAGATGTGGATAAAGAGAAACACTCCTCCATTGCTGGTAAGATTGCAAGCTGGTACAACCACTCTGGAAATCCATTTGGCAGTTCTTCAGAAAATTGGAAATAGTTCTACCTGAAGACCCAGCTATACCACTCCTGGGCATATACCCAAAAATGCTCCAAAATATAACAAGGACACATGCTCTACTATGTTCTTAGCAGCTTTATTTATAATAGCCAGAAGCTAGAAACAACCCAGATGTCCCTCAACAGAGGTACATTTACACAGTGGAGTACTACTCAGCTATTAAAAACAATGACTTCATGAAATTTGCAGGCAAATGGATGGAACTAGAAAATATCATCTTGAGTGAGATAACCCAGTCACCAAATAACACACATGGTATGTAGTCAATGATAAGCTTATATCAGCCAAAATAAGTTAAAAATACCTAGGATACCACAGACTGTAAGAACTTTAACAACCAGAAAGGTCCAAGTAAGGATACCTCAATCCCACTCAGAAGGAGGATAAAAATAATCATAGGAGTCAGAGTGAGTGAGGGACCTGGGTGAGAGAGGGGAGGTAGAGGGGAAAGGGGAACAGGATCAGTTATGGGACCTGGGCAGGAAAGAAGCCCAGAGGGCCAGCAGAATGAATGGAAATATGCTTCCTTGGGGAAGGGGGTATGGAGGACCTTCTAGAAAATACCAGAGACCTGGGAGGTGAGAGACTTTCAGGACTCAATGTGGGGGTGACCTTAGCCAAAATGCTCAAATGTTGGGAGAGGGAACTCAAAGAATACACCTCCAGTAGATAGACAGGGCCTCAAATGAAGGGGCAGGGTTAACAACAGTCAAAATTTCTGACTCAGAATTGTTCCTGTCTAAAAGAACTGCAGGGGCAAAAATGGAGAAGAGACTGAAGAAAAGGCTGTTCAGTGACCCAGCCCAACTTGGGATCTATTTCATGGAGATGCACCAAGGTCTGACACTATTACTTATACTATGATGTGATTACAGACAGTAGCCTAGTATGGCTGTCCTCTGAGAGGCCTAACCAGCAGCTGACTGAAACAGACACAGATACTTACTTCCAACCATTGGACCAAAATCAGGAACCCCTATAGTTGAATTAGGGGAAAGATGGAAGAAGCAGATGAGGGCAACCCCCACAGGAGGACCAGCAGTGTCAACCAACCCTAATCCCTGGGAAATCCCAAGCACTGAGCCACCAACCAGGCATCATATAGGAGCTGATCTGAGGCCCCCAGCACATGTATAGCAGAGGACTGCCTGGTCTGGCCTCAGTGAGAGAAGATGTGCCTAATCTTGGAGAGACTTGAGGCCCCATGGAGGGTGGAGGCCTGTTGTAGGGAGTATATTCTGGAGACAGGATGGGGGAAGAATGGGATGAGGGGCAGTGGAAGGGGAGACAGGGAGTAGGCAATGGCCGGACTGTAAATAAATAAAACAGTAATAAAAATGAAATTAGATCGTTATCTCTTACTCTGCTCAAAAATTAGGCAAAGCATGTTAATATATAAGCATTGCCAAGAACCTACTGTAAAGGACTTTAACAGCATAACAAATAATCCCTAAAACTGATAAATAGGATTGCATGAAACTAAAAGGTTTCTGCTTAGCAATGGAGACGGAATGAAGAGATAGCTATTGAATGGGAGGAATGCATTTACCTACTATAAATCAGATAAAGCACTTGTTTAAATTATACAAAGAACTTCAAAACCTAAATACCAAATGATAGTTTTCAATTAATGAATAGCTTAATGAATTTAATAGCAAGTTGTCAAACTCAATGCCTAATAATTCTCTATCAAGATGGGTTAAAGGATAAAAGTAATTGCTTCCAAGCTTGAAGACCTGAGTTCAAACTCCAGGACCTATGCAGTCAAAGGAGAGAACTGATTCTGATAAGTTGTCCTCTGGCATCCATATGCTTAATAACTCTCTCTCTCTCTCTCTCTCTCTCTCACACACACACACACACACACACACACACACACACACACACGAACAGAGACTCACACAAAAAACCATATATTTATACATAGACAGACTCACACACACACACACAAACCCACACACTGACAAATACACCCACACACACAGCCCCACAAACATGGCCCCAAGATAAATAAATGTTATAAAATTTTTTAAAGAAAATAGAAAATAATTGCTTGTACATTTTGGATGTTCTTAGCAATTACAGAAATGCAAATTGAGTTGTTTTGCGATTCCATCTCACTGCTTTCACATGGAGATCAACAAACAAGCAAAAGACAGCAAATCCTGCTAAGGATTCGGGGGAAAATGAACTCAGATTCACACTGGTGGAGATGTAATCCTGTAATGCCATGAATGAAATCAATATTGATGGTCTTCCAAGAAGTAAAATGGAACTATCATATAATCCAGCTATACTCTCCTAGGTATAAACTCAAAGGAATCCAATATATTTCAGAAATATTTGCACATCTGGTTTGTTCTGTGCTATGCACAATAGCAAAAAATTAGAAGAGCACAATTATCCATCATAGGATAAATGTATAATGCATATGTAATACATATACACGATGGAATTTTATTCAGTGGTAAAGAAATTGAAATCATGACATTTGAAGTATGCGGAACTGATATTACATTACATGAAATAAACTACATTCTGAAAGAGAAATACCATGTTTTATCTCATACATGGAAGCTATATTTAAAATTATATACATGTTTGGGTCTTAGATACATAAAACCTAGTATATATTATGTGTGACATCAAAGTAGAAGTCAAAAAGTCTATGGGATTAACAGGAGTGAGGAAAGGTGGGAAAGAGGAATGGGAGGCACACACAAAGGGAATGTATTCAATGCATATTTTATACACTTTTATAAAAGTATTCTGAGGAACCCAGAGATCTCAACAAAATAATCTATGACAACAATTTTTTTAACATATACATGGGTGTGTGTCTATATGTACAGGCAATGAAAATAGAAAGGAATGACAAGAGGGGAGCAAGAAGAGAAGAAAGAAGATAGAATGTGTGAACAGGAAAGCAGAAGAGGAAGCACTTAGTGAAGATGGAGAACCAGGCAGAAGTAAAGCAAAGGACATGCTGAGGAGGGCAGGGGATGAAGAGGACAAATTAGAACAATACATGACGATGCCAGAATGAAACTCTTTGCTTTTACATTAATGTCAACAGTTAACAATAAAAAGGAAGAAGTATTTACATGAATCAAGACAAGACATCTCACTAAAATAGATGTATAGTGCTAGTCTTTTTGGTTAAATGAAAATCTTTTGTTAGGTTTTCATGAAGAAAAGATATATATATACCAGTTCTTTTATTACATCTTTTGGACACAGGGTCACCCTGTCTCATGCTTTCACCTTGGTTTTACTCAGTTCCTCAGGTCTCACCTTAAAATAACTGGTTTAAAATACAAACATGCACACATGCTCCTGAGCTAAGCATTCTTGTTCTTCTATAAGAATCTTTGCTCACTGCTTTCATGGCCATCATTACCTCATTTTCCTTTCCCATATATCATGGCATATTAATGTCAAAGAAGCATGGGTATACCTACTTTTGCAACCCGAGATAGGAAGCTGGTATTTAATGAGTACACATAAATGAAAAAGGAATTGACTGCAAGCATTTGTTTCAAGTTACCAGATGTTTTGCTTTGTTTAAACATAATTTCAAAAAATTAGAGAATGCCAAGCTAAATATTTTGCTGGTCTTGTCTTTTTTACAAAAGAAAGCTTCTTGTTTTCTCTCTGCAGATGCTTAGAAGCTTAAGATGAAAATGGTAATTATTGTAAAACATATACTTTTTTACATAGTAGAATAGCATAGTCATGCATATGTGGATAGTGCATTAGTCATGGAGTGGGATGGAAACAGATGGTGTGTCTCGGAGGATTCTCTAACAGGATTTTACCTCCCTGTGAGTGGATATGGGCAACCACTGACATGCAGCCCCACAGAGTCAACAGGAGGTAGCCACACTCTTCTCCCAACTAGTTTTTCTCCTGTTGAATTACTATTTATTGGGCTTCCATCTGGAAACAAAAAGACAAAGTAGATCTCTGGGGGCACAGAAGCGATTGTAAGAGAGTAGAGAGTGGTCCAAGGGCAAATGAAGAACACGAGACTCAGGGATGAAGTGAGTAAAATCATGTACATAGCCCAAATATTTGTATTTGATTTTGTATTTTGAATGGATACCAGGCTTTTATCAAAGCTATCCACAAAATTTAAATACTTATTAGAAAAAAGGGGGTCATTAATTTTATGTTTTTCCTAATTAATGAAATAATAACAACAAACAATTTTTTTAACAGTCATTCTCAGCAAAATGGAATAGAAATAGTTTTGATAGGAAAACCTTAAGCCAAGCCTGTTGTCTATCTTAAATATGACATTCTGTGGCTGCCAAGATGGTCTCCCATTTATTGTTTCTCCATCAAACTAGACCTTACCTTTTAATAGTATTTATATTAGTTTAGTTCATACATGACTCCCAAACTATAGAATATGAACATAAATCTGTACTTGTTTAGGAATAGTATATATTTTATTGATTCAATCTATCAACCTTTTTATAACTTTAAATATATATAAGTGGCCAAATCTTCCTTCATTCTTAGGGAAATTCCATGTTCTTTGCAAGGTGTCTGCACACACTCTGGTAATAGTATTAATCTCTGTCTGGGCCCTATTTCCTTCATCCCATCCCTTGTTTTTTATGCTCTTGATGGTTTTCCTCTTATTTGGCTTTTCTCAAGGCCAAATCTCTATCAATGTCTAACATTAAAGGATTTAGAGGCTCTGTTCTAGCTTCACCTTATTGAATTCTTTCTCTAAACAAGCAGCCAAAGTCCTTTCCCAATGGACAACTTCATGTCTGCTGCTGCCAGTTTGTCCATAACACTGTATAATTATATATGCATATTATCAACATTCCCAGCTTGTAAGGTGCCTTTACATACAAACTAATAACTGTCAGAGTCATATCATCATATATCAATGTGTCTAGTTGGTTGAAATATACTTTCACTGGTTTAGACTGTCTTCTATTCTTGTCAGTGAGATTTGTATCATGTTTTTTGTGAAGACTTGTATATCTTTTCAAACATTTATTCCTAGGACGTTGGAATTTAGGATGCTCTGAAGTTACTCACCTCTCAAATCCAATTCTGTGATTTATAATGTTACTAATAAATGGAATTGTAGTAAATTTTATAAATCAACAATGTGTCTAGTTACCTTAGTTAATTTGTTAATTCGAATAATGTATCTGTAGATTTGGGGGTTTGTAAAAGTATATGGTTTGGGGTTTGTATATGGTTATGACATTGGTTATAATAAGTTTTATAACTAAGAAAACAACCTGCTTTGCAGCTTTTGTCTGAACACAGAATTCTCTCCACATGAGTTGAACAGTTGGCTAACAGCTTTAAGCCTTAGTCTCCATGTCCACATCAACTTACAGAGTCATTGTGCAGATCATGTAACAAGGCTGAAAGATGCTACACTGCTTGTCCCAGAAGACCACAGTTCACACTTTTCCATTTTAACTTTAAAAATCACTTCCCATTTAATGAAAACATTTTAGCTTCATGATTAAAATATTAAATAGTGACAAACAGCCATGTGGAGAAACACATAAATGCACTCTAAAAACTGGGTTTACCCAACCCTCTGGATCTAGCAAGATGGCTTTAACAGTTAAAAATGGGTGCTGCTCTCCCAGAGGACCAAGGGTCGGTTCATATATTAACTGCCTGTAACTTCAGTTCTAAGGAATCCAATAGTTACATGCACATAATATAAGCATAAGCATAGACATTTGTGTATAATTAAAATTATGTCTCTTTTACAATGTCAAAAATCAATAGATAGAGCAAAATACCTCAAAAAACAAGTAAAAATATTTAATTTTTTTAGATTTATTTATTGTTATTTAATGTGTTTGGTTGTTTCGGCTGTATGCATTTCTGTGCACCACATGTATGCTCAAGGTCTATGGAAATCAAAGAAAGGTATCAGATCCTAGAGTTGGAGTTACAGTTTGTGAGCCGGCATGTGAGTTCTGGGAATTGAATAAGGGTTCTTTGAAATAGCAGCTAGTGCTCTTAACTGCTGAGTCATCTCCCCAGTTTCCAAACAGATTAATTTTAACACACCTCAATGGTAAAAACTTAAGATGCCCGAACATGAAAGTGAAGAGGCACCACTAAACAAGGAAGAGGTCTGGAGTGGAGCAGATAAAGCAGGAAGGAAAGAGAAAGTAACTAAATGCATAATTTTTTTCTCTTGCATAACCTAGATTTGTGTGTATATACATGTACGTGTGCATGTGTGTGTGTGTGTGTGTGTCTGTGTTGTCTGTGTGTGTCTGTGTCAGAAAGAAAGAGAAGGAGAAGGTGTGTATGACAAATATAAGCAGGAAATAGACTCTGTGGGGAAGAAAGAGACAATCAAGGGGAACAGAGGAAAGCTTGGGGGATAGCAATGTAAAGTGAAATATATATATGGGCAAATATCATAAATGCATTACTTTGTTTGCGAACTAGCATATTTTACAATGAAAAAAAGCAGAACAAACATTGCCTAAATTATCAATCGTGTAGCATCGTCTCCTAATTCAAAGTAAAATACCATGAAGTTTCTGTTTCTATTTTGATTTTTGCAGTTGCTCTAAGCTTTATATGAAGATTAAAGCATGTCTGTGTGTCTGGGGTTCTTACCAGTACCTTCTCCTTGACTCTGAGAATGAGTCACTGCCACTGGCTGCTCTGGCCTTCCATAGACTCACATTTATGTTACAAGGATGCTCATAGCTGACATCTCTCTTGTTTTTCCACCTGAGTGCATTGTGATGCTGTTGTTTGTCTTTATCAGAACACTGAAGGAAGCAGTCGCTGAGAAAAACAGAGTTCACAATAGGACTTCATTATGTCTATCTCTGTCCCCACATACTTTCTCTTCTTTCTAACAAAGAATTCTAAGATTTCGAGGAAAAGAATGAGAGTGGTGGTTTCTTAGCATTGGTGTCCTCATATGACTGGACTGAACATTTCCAGGCTTTAGAAATGTATTCTATTCAAATACCAGCTTTTTTTATGACATCAAAAGGCATTTGTGTTTTCTAAAGTAAAAATAGAAAGTGATAGGACCAGCACTTTGCTGTTTTTCCCTACTAAACAAAAGGTTCACTCTGGAGGGCACACATATGGTTTTCTTCCTTCTAAGGATACTATTTTATTCTTGAGTAAATGAGAAGTGAATGTTTTCTGCGTGGAGGAAGACATGGCCTCCGAACATCTTAATGCTGTCCAGGCTATTTTTCTCCTAGCAGAAAATATATTCATTATTTCTTAAAATTCCATTCAGCTTATAGTCCGAATGTATATGCATGTGTGTGGAGGGGATCTCTAGGATCCTTGGCTCATATCATGCCATTTTTACCATATAAAAATAAAAAATAAGTCGAAGTTGAAAAGGAAAGTAGTAAGTGGCTATGCAGGCAGAGTAACACAATAACATTACACCTACATGAGTAAAGAAAGAAACTTGATTACGTTTCTTCACTAATTCTCAGTGCCATTTCATCTCTCAGACAGGGTCTTTCAATGTAGCCCAATCTTCACTGGAACTTATGATCTTCCTGCTTGAACCACTGGAGTATGGAGATTATTGGTGTGTGTCACATTTAAGCTAGTCAGCATTATCTTTGCTGTCTCTTGAGTCTTAAACTGTTCTAACTACATTTTCTTAAAAATACATTTCCTGTTTCTATGATGTAAGAGTAGCCATTTTTAAATACTGCTCTATAGAAGGTGTAGACATTTTCTACTTCTCTCATCTCTACTTTCTCCTCTTCACAATGCCTTACTTCCACACTTACTGTAAATGTCTTCCAAATATGTCTCTGAATGTCTGATTCTAGTTTCAGATCCATGTCTATCAGATCCACTCAGTTAAGATTTTACTGCTGTGAACAGACATCATGACCAATGAAATTCTTATAAGGACAACATTTAATTGTGGCTGAATTACAGGACCAGAGGTTCATTCCATTATCATCAAGGTAGGAGCATGGCAGAATCCAGGCAGGCATGGTACAGGAGGAGCTGAGAGTTCTCTCATTGTCCCTTCCCACAGTGGCAGGCCTCCTCCAACAAGGCCACACCGCCTCCAACAAGGCCACATCTCCTCCAACAAGGCCATACCTCCTAATAGTTTCTCTCCCTTGGTCAAGCATATTCAAACCACCACAATATCTTTTGTTATCTCTTTTCTTAATTGTATAATCATCACTGTCTTAGTTTTATTACTTAGGTTTTATTACTATGAGGAGATACCATGACCATAGCAACTCTTATAAAGAATATTTAACTGGGGCTGGTATATGGTTCTACGGTTTAGTCCATTATCCATAGCAGGAAGCTTGGCAGATCACAGGCAAACATGGTGCTGGAGATGGAGCCAGGAGTTTTACATCCCAGTCCATAGGTAGCAGGCAGTGAGAATAACACATCGGGCTTGGTTTACACATCAGAAACCTCAGCACTTAAGCCAGTGACATAATTTCTCTGCCAAGGCAATATCTACTCCACCAAGGCCACACTTCCTAATAACGCCACTCCCTATGAGCCTATAGGGGCCATTTTCATTCAAAATACCACAATCTCCAAATATGTGTTTTAATAGTATATATTTTATACACAAAATTCATTAGAATGTTTTCATGTATGTGCGTAATGGACTTAGACCATATTCACCCAATCAGACTCTTTTCCATTCAGTCTTTCATGATCTTTTGCTACCTGCTACCATGTTGGATGAAATCTTTTCTACTTCCTGTGTTGACTATCAGAACTACTGCCCACATTATGTCTTTCAACATTAATTAGTATACATCCAAAAGTCAGATTAATCTGTGCAAAGCATTGCTGAGCTCTTCTTTGCCTGCAGTAATACCCAAGTCCACCTTGTAGTCCGTTGCAAATACTACTTGATCAGTGGACTTTTTCTTGAAACACACAATGTAGTATTGTCCTCTTCTTCTATAAAGTTTTAGAGTATCAGTTGTTGTATATAACAATATGTCTCATAAAACACATGGAGAAAACAACATCTGCAAGGAAAAAAAGCATAAAACATGTGGGGAGCCGCCTGAGTCGCACCCACATTCGCCATTACAAGATGGCGCCTACATCCGGCCGAGGACAAGTTGTAAACAGGCTAGTGCGCATGTACCTGGTAATTTTCCACCTCAGAGTCTCAGCCTCTCTCGTGGCATCATCTGGCCTGATGTGCGGGAGCCAATGGGGACGCTCCACGTCCCAGGCGAGCGCTGTGGCCTATAGAAGGGATGGGTGTTCTATTGTTCGGGGTCTCCATTCTTGGCAAGCTTATGCTCTCCCTCTCAAGATGCATTAAAGCTTTACTGCAGAAGGATCCTTTGTGTGCCGCGTTGTTCTTGCTGGCGAGATGGTAGCGCGGGACAAAAACACAATGATTCCAGGTCTATAGAAATATATATATATTTACACACACAAAAAAAAAAGCATGAGAATTGAGCACCATCATCTATTCAAATGCTGTACCACTGGGCTGGGATGCATAATACTGGTGGAACACTTGCCAGAAAGTACAATTTGGGTTTGATCCCCAACACAAGAATCAGTAAAATGAGTACATTATCAATATTTTCACTCTTCTATAAAATGATAATATAACACAAAATGATTTCCACTACAAAGACAAAGAGAAGATGAGAGATGTAGGACATAAGTACTATGACAGTTTTGTAAAGTTTAAATTGACATTCTGAAGAGAAAGAGCCTACTTATGCATTATACACTCATATCCAAAATAAAATGTAGCAAGCAGTGTAGACAATGCAGTAGAAACTTCCTGGAATCTATGAGGAGGATCTTAGTGAGGACTCCTAGTAGTGGAGGTATATAGAGTCTGAACTGGCCTCTCTTGTAGCCAGGCAAGACTGGCAGGACTAGGTTTTATTCAAGTGATTTCTTGACCAAGGGAGTTGAGTGGGGATCTCCAAGCAACCTGGC
The DNA here is from genome assembly GCA_019843965.1 of Rhynchomys soricoides. Taxonomy (NCBI): domain Eukaryota; kingdom Metazoa; phylum Chordata; class Mammalia; order Rodentia; family Muridae; genus Rhynchomys; species Rhynchomys soricoides. The sequence goes on along the minus strand of JADRCH010000067.1, from coordinate 1,541,496 downwards.
TGATGCTAGGACAGAGGGCTGCTCCCTGAAACCTCCTAGTGGTGCCCCATTTCCAAGGACAGAATCCACACAGCTCACTGAACTTATAGAAGATGAGCTAGAGCTTTCACTCCTATGTTCTAGTCTCTTTGGTGTGGGAAAATACCCTGTAGGCTACTGAAAGAGAAATGTGGACACCAACACAGACACAAAACTTTTGACCTACAATCTATCCTTCCTTCAAGAGTTACTGGAGCAATGATAGCAGAGAAGAAAACTTGCAGATCTAATTTAGCTGGAGGCCCACACTACGAGAGGGAGCCTTTGTCAAACACAGCTTGTATGGCCAGGAACAGGAATCTAATAGCCCAGATACATAGGGAAGAATCAAATGCAACTATTCTTTAAAAAAAAAAAAAAAAGTTTTCACTGCACTAAGTTTCTACATTGTTCATCATGTTTTCTTTTGGATATGTGCATATAATACATAAATGGGCTATTTCTTTTAATCAGTGAAATGATCCTAATGATATTCTGCTTTACTCCTATTGATGCCTTGTCCAGCAGCAGATGAGAGCAGAAGCAGAGACTCACAGCCACACATTATGAAGAGAAAGAGAGAGTCTAAATCACAGGACTCTATTGGGTCCCTTCCCTCAGAGCCTGGGGGTGGGGAGGAACATAGACTAGGGGATGGAAAGATTATACAAGTCAGAGGGGTTGGAGAACCAGGATGACACGGTTCACTGAATCAACTAAACAGGGCTCATATGGGCTCACAGAGTATGAAGGAGCAAGCACAAGGCCTACAGGGGTCTGCAGCAAGTCCTCTATGTATATGTTATGGCTGCTAGCTTGGTGTTTTTGTGGTACTGTGGAATGGGTATGCTTTGACTCTTTCATTTGCTCTTGGGACATTATCCTTCTGTTGAGTTCCCTTGTCCAGCTTCAGTGTAAGAGCTTTTACTTTGTCTTATTGTATTTTGTTGTGTCATATTTGATTGTTGTCTCTTGGAGGTCTGCTGTTTTCTGAAGGAAGTTAGAGTGGGGTGAATAGGGGAGAGGAGATGTACTAGCGAGTACAGGGGAGTGGTAAAAGGGGAAACTGTGGTCAGGATATATTGTATGAGAGAAGAAGCTATTTCCAATGAAAATAGATAACTATTGATGTGAGTGGCCTGAGAAGCGACCTGAGTCCATAGTTATTCCCAAGTCCGTATTCTCACTGAGAGCCATGTCTAGGTCCATGTTACTGCTTCTCCCTGAGTCTGTGTTGATGTCCATGACCTGTGTTACTACCGAAGGCCATCCAGATATCTATGGCATACGCTGCAGCCTAAACTCATGTTAATGTCAGTGGGACATGCTGCTGCAGGTGTCCATATTGATTCAGGTGGCCTGGGTTGCCACCTGAAGCCATAGGTCTGAGTCTGTGCTGTCACTGAGAGCCATGACGAGGTCCATGCCTCTGCCGCAGCAGGGGTCTGTGTTGACATCCATGGCCCATGTTACCACCAAAGGCTGTTTGTATGTCTGTGGTCTTTGCTGCACTCTGATCTTGTTGATGTCCTGGTGCCGCACTGCTGCCAGGGGCCAGATTGATCCCAATAGACTGAGCACTCACTTGAGGCCAGGTGGATATCTGTGGTCTAGGCTGCCTTTCAGGGCCTTGTCTGGATCTATGGTCATGCTGCAGTTGGAAGGAGTATTTGTGGGCTGTACTGTCACCAGAAACCACATAGAGGCCCATTATCTGTGCCCCTGCTGACTGTGAAGAGCAAGGAGGCTATATTTGCTGTAATATTGAAGACTGTAGATACATAGTTGAGAAGGAAAGAGATGGAAGGCTTCCATTATAACATCCACCCCTAATCCTCCTCCAAAAAGGGTAACAGCCAAGGCAGGAAGCCATCGAAGAGAACCCTTTAAAAGATGTAATGGGGATACTGAAATGTAACTCTCCACAATTGATGGCTTCTCACTGGGATGTGGGAGGAGAATGACTCAGGTCTATTTAAGGAGCAAACCACTGAAAGTTTGTCCATGCGCCAATAAGCACTTGGGAGGCAGGGGAAGGCGGATTTCTGAGTTCGAGGCCAGACCAGTCTACAGAGTGAGTTCCAGGATAGCCGGTGCTATACATAGAGAGAAACCCTGTCTCGAAAACAAAAAAAAAAAAAAAGTATATACATTACACAAATTGTCCTTTGTCATTTGTTTGTTTGTAGTTTTTTACACTTCTTTTCAGTTTTAGTTTTGCGGGTGAGGGTGAGATTACAAGGATGAGGGAGCAAACATGAAAGGACAGGCAAGCGAGTATGATTGGGACTCTAGAGATGGAACCCCCAGAGAATCAACAAAAATGGTATGACAAAAATAAGTAAACAAATAAACAAACAAAACCTCAAACCAAGTCCCTGCTTTCTAAAGCCCCAGTCTCAGGGTGAGCCCTCACCTCCAGTCCTCTGTCATAACTTAATGCTACCGAAGCCCTCTTACATGCTCATAAAAGTCACATGTGTCAACTCTCTGGAAACAAAATTTAAAAAAGAAAACTAAAATCAAGAGTATAGTTAGCTTATTCATATAGAGTAGAAAAGGAAATATTCTCTATTTCTACTTCTCATCCTACTCTATAGATAGACAAACACTTGAAGGCTAACAACCCAATATAATTGTATCATTTTGCATATCTACATACAAGCTCTTTCTTATCTAGCTGGCAATATAAAAAATGTTTTATCTCTATAAAAATTTCTTATCTCTATAAAACGAAACACTACAACCACTTGTTTACACATCGGGAGTGTGTATGACCATAGACAGCATACAAAACAAATTACTTAAACTAGATTTTTTCATGTTCCTTGTGAAGAAAGTTGAAGACCAATTTAAGTAAATTTAAGTAAATTAAGTAAATTCAAGTAAATAGCTGAAATAGGAAATATTATGTTTGATTAAGAGATAGGAAATTTTGAATAGAGAGGAGAGAATACTTATAACACACCTGTATGTATGATATTAAAAACACAATCAGGCAAGGTCAAATGCACTGATCTCACACCTTGTAATAATAGTAGCCAATTCAGACTTTGCTCGAGTTATGAGACTGTTTTTTAGTTGTTTAAATAACAAAGCTTTTGTGGCAACATACAGGTTTACGCTGGATGGTTTTGATTTGGGGCAACAGGGGAAGCCTAAAGTTAACCTAAAATCTACCATGATGTATTTTAAATCTTCTTCTATAATTGGTTTATTTTAAGAATATATCCTTATTTAAAAATAATTCTAATTTATGGAATGTTAAGACTTGTAGTATTAAACTTAAGTTTGGGGATACTTATCAACTAAAGCATACTCCCAATAGAAGTCTTCCTTCAAAACCAAGAAATACCTTATGCTTTCTGTCTCCTAACCCACTCTCATGGCTACACTGCTGTGCTAACTTTCATAGCATGTATTCTCACCCCAGCCTTCACCACCTGAAAAATTACTGCAGGGATTTGACTGATGACAGAGGCGCTTTTCCTTGTTCTGTGCCTTGTTCTAAAAGGAATACTCAGCAGAACTTGCATTTTCCCCCTCTCATTTTTGTGCTGTCTGCATGAGTAATTACCTCCCTGATTTCTGAGATGCAATTGAGTAGCTTCCACATTAGAAAAATCCCAAGATTGATCGAGCCATCGCTCCTAAAGGATTAGCTTGCTGCGGTAATTCCACGGAGTAGGCCATTCAAATAGCAACATGCCGCAAAGTTTAATTTCTCTTGTGTTCAAAAATCAGATATTGTTACCAATTCCAGAGAAACTGGAAAGGTCTCCTGGGTCCTTTACATGGTTGATGATTTGCTTCCTACTCTCCTTGAATGTGGCATCCCAGAAGGTGCCTTCAAAATAAATAAAATATATTGTCTTGAAGAGTAAAGTTGGTGCCAGTTTGCTCATCTGTTCACTGAAATTCTCTACATTTCAATACTGACACCTTCACAGAAAGCTGAAATAAACTATGTAAACCGTTACCAGCACTGGAGTCACAAGGAAGCTTCATAACCTGTTATAAATAATTAAGAATTACATCATCGGCCATGATAGCCTGTGTTAGTTCACTTGGATTATAATGATCAAATACTATAGACTGTGATCTGTACAGTACAAGTTTATTTCTCATAGTTCTGAAGTGTACAGATCCAAGGAAATGTTCTGTCATGGTCAGATTCTAGTGATGACTTTTACTCAGGGATGGAGATTAGTTTTATTTTAATGCTCTTAAGTGGTAGACAAAGAAGAAAATCTCTGATCTGTGTGCTTTCCTAAAGCCTTGGAAGGCCATGACATCTGTCTGATTAACACTCTTCCTATGCCACCTCATCTGATAAGTGCTTAGTCTCTAAATTAGTCTATGGGAGTCAGGGCTTCAACGTACAAATTAAGGAGAGACATGATTCAGTCCAAATGACAAGAAGAAGATTCAACATGTTTCTCTTCATCTGAATGCCAAAACACTACACAATTCCAGGTTCGTATTCTGTATGGAAGCTGAAATTGTTCTTCAGTTCTGCTTTTTCATTTTTTTTTTAAACTAATGACTTTGGTGGTCTCTACTATCAAACAGTTATCAGGCATGTATACTATAGAGAATTCAAAAACCATTACAAATAAAATTATTTGTAGCTAGCCAAAGCAAACTAAATCAAGTTTTGTTTATTTCCTAGTACTTCTCAAGTTAGCTTATTTATTATATTTTCAAGCTTATTTAATTTGTTGCAGATGTTCAGGAGAAGGTTTTGTAAGCATTTACTGTTAGAATTTTTTCATAAAATCTATTTTTCAAATGTCTGAATAATGACAAAAGGCCCACTAATAGAATATTAAGCTAGGAAATTTATCTAAACATCTCAACAGTAATCATAAGTGATATAAGCTGTAGTTGTTATCTGACTAACATTAGCTTAATAAATGTTTTTTAAATGGTTTTTTTACACTTTACATATAAGTAAACATGAAGCAGAGGATACAAGAAGAAATGAAGGCCTCTTAAACTAAATTCCAAGAAAAAAATGAGTCTAATTTTCATGTAATCCTATAAAGGTGTATAATTTGAGGCTTTTTTAAAGTGCATCCGTGATCTCTAGGTAGAATGACAGTGTTGTTTTTTATTAAGATTCTTAATTTCATTCTATTAGTATAGTGGAAGCATCTATTTAGAATGAAGTTTTCTGTTACAGTGTTCATTCTTGACTTTAAAAATTAGTTCTGCTCCATAGTCAGTCTAACTGAGAAACAAGATCTTTGTAAATTAGCTGCACATTTAATTAATTGAAATTCAACCTCCCAAGACAAAGCACAGATGCTCTGCATATTTAGTAGTGTCTTCTAACCAGCTGTACTAGTCTGGGCAGTAACACTACCCCGTAGCTGAACATCTGGACATAGCTAGAAAAGAGAATAATAAATAGTTTCAGAATTCTATGGACAGATGTATATAGGTGACATCACAAAATGTAAACATGGAGAAACAAAAAACGAATTTTGTCTAATTCAGTATTACGACTTGAAAGACAGATTATGCAAATTTTTTGATTCTGCTTTCAACAAATTTGACTTAAAATGATCATATTTCCATTTTATAATCATCTGTCAGATTACATAGTACAAAAAAAAAGAGAGAAAGAAAGAAAGAAAGAAAGAAAGAAAGAAACTTGGAATTTAAACAGAGATAAGGTAGTACAGTAAGAAAAATCATATCACATTTAGAAGAGGTGAGAGCATTGGCTTTTTTACCATTTAGTAGCTATGACAGGAATAAATTTGAATTTCCTAAAGAACATTATTCAAAAGAAGGTGTTCCTATGCCCTAACCCTGCCCACTTCATTAAGACACTGTTTAATTCATTGTAAACCTTGTGAGAACCGGTCATGGACTTTTTAAGGCACCTCTAATGATGTGTGTGTTTCTATCAGAACAGAATTTAATACAGTAGTTGGAAATATTTGTTTTCACTTTAATACAGGTCCATGTCAAAAGGGCTTCTGCACTTTTGGCTTTGAGTATCAGGTCCAAAAAAATCTAATATCTAGATTGACAGAAAAATAGTTCAGAAATAGTTTTAAAGATGTAAAAAATAAAAAGTATGTCTAGCATCAAATTTTCTTGAGATAGGACTCAGGATATATTATAGATATAATTTTCCTCAGAAGAATTAATTGAAAAACATCTTCCCAATTATTCATTAGAAATTGATTAACCAAGGAGATACAGTACATATAGAATTTGAGAGTAAAATAAATAGAGAAAAGGTGTATAGAATAGGGTATTTGAAACATTCTTTTATTAGTTGAAAGGTTTATTTCTGTAAGAAAAGCAAATATTAGGGAACAGATTATTACACTCTTTCAGGAACTCACAACTCAGTCAAATTGCTATGTAATTTGGGAGAAAATGCTATAAAATTTCTATTTGTAATTTTCATTTAGGTATTACACATAAACATGCACAGCTCAGATTTTCTTTCTAATCGTTTTAGTACTATTTCTAATATATTAGAGTGGCTGATAAATTCAGAAGTGAACATTCTTGAAAGAATATTAGACTGGGGCCAGTTTTCATATTTGCTTACCTGCATTCTTTTACTATGTCACCTTACATAGCATTTTATTTAGTGGTATATTTATGTGGAAAATCAGCTTCTATAAACATAAATTTCAGAGTTTTCAAATGCTTTTTATTCTACCCATTGTGAAACAAGGTAATAAAATGCCTCGCTATTAACTCACAATATTCTTTATATATCAGTATAAACAGAAAATTTTTAAAAGTGTTTAGAAAGGTACCAAATTTTTAAAAAAAAGGATTTTCTGCACTTGAGTTCAATGTCTTCTAAAAATATTTTTTCATGCACTATATTCTGATCATAGTTCACCTTCCCTAACTTCTCCTAGATTATCCCCAACTCCCCCCATCTTCTTTCTCTCTTTAAAACACAAATATGTCTTCTTTGTTGGAGAGAATTCAAATGAAACTTCAAAAGGATCATGGACATAGCTAAACAAGAACTATGAAATCAAGATGATATCTATGCTAAAATTATAGAAAATTGTCAGGAAATATATCTTAGTCAGTGTTTTCTAGAGTAACTGAACTTACATACTGACTCACTCACTCTCTCTCTCTCTCTCTCTCTCTCTATATATATATATATATATATATATATATACACACACACACATATACATATGTGTGTGTGTGTGTGTGTGTGTGATTAATTAGAATGACTTACAAGCTGTGGTCCATCTAATCTAACAATGGCTACCTGTGAATGGAAGGTCCAAGTATCCAGCAATTTCAGTGCATTAGGCTGGATGTGTCATTGGTCTTCAGTATACACTGGAATCCCAAAGAAGTGGATTATCAGTGAATGAATAGTTTCTAATGAAGACAAAAGCAAATAGACAATTCATTCTTCCATGTCCTTTATATAGGCTTTTAGCAGAAGTTATGGGCCCAGATTATAAGTGAGTCTTCTCACCTCAAAAGATATGGATTTTCAATTAACCTGGACCCCTGAGATCTCTCAGACACTGAGCCACCAACCAGGCAACATACACTAGCAGATATGAGGCCCCTGACACATATACAGCAGAGGATTACCTGGTCTGGCCCCAGCGAGAGAAGACACACCTAACCCTCAAGAGACTTGAGTCCACAGGGAGTGTGGGGAAGGTCTGGTGGGATTGAGGGGGAGGCATTCTCTTGTAGACAGGAAAGGAGGAATAAAATGAGGAACAGTCAAAGTATGGACTGGGAAGAGGATAACAACTGAAGTATAAAAATATAATTAATAATAATAATAATAATAATAATAATAATATGGATTAAAGATTAATCTTCCCACCTCGAAGATATGGATAAGACTTTAACCTTCTTTCTTCAAGTGACTTAATTCAGCAAAACTCCACCATGGGAGTGTCTAGCTATTGAAGATTTTAGTTATTTCTAGATGTCATCAAGTTGTCAATCAAAATAACCAGCACAATAAGTGTCTTAGTCAACTCTTCTGTTTCTGTGAAAAGATACCATGGCCAAGGCAATTCACATAAAAGAAAGCATTTAATTTGGGACTTGCATACAATTTCAGAGGCTTAGTCCATTATCATCATGGCAGGGAGCATGGCATCACAAATAGTATTGGAGAAGTATTTAAGAGCTATAATTTGAAGGTCAAGAGAAAGAAACTGTGCTCAACATGAGATTTTGAAACCTCAAATCCCATGTTTAGTGGCATACTTTTTCCAACAAGTCCATACCTCTTAATCCTTATAAACATTTCAGATAGAGCCACTCCCTCATGGCCACATCAAATGTAGGAAGCTATGGGAACCACTCTTACTTAAACAACCACTATAAACTAAAAGTTGGTTAATTCACACATAAGAAAAATAATGCTTAATTATTTCTTATATGAAAAGAAATTATTGTTCATAAATCTATAGCTATCTATCTGCAAATAACTAGATAGCTAGAAAAATAAGTAGATTGATACTCACATAGAGAAATCTAATGTTATCAATTTAGTATATTTGTATTTTTCTAGTAACTAGTGTATGTTTTTAAGTTGAAATTGACATAAAATATTCCAGTAAAAAAAAAAAAGAGCTTCTATTTATATAAGAAAATCATGTATTATTATTTATATTTATTGGAGAAATCTTCATTGTAAATGTGTCATATGGCATGGCATGCTCACCAAATATAAACTTCATGAAGACAATAAGGTAATCTTGTAAATTTCTTACACATAACATAATGGACCCATTAACATCATTAAATTATTCTGAGTATATATATATATATATTATCATCACGGATAAAAATGCACTTGTCTTTTTTAACCAGCAATAACTGCAAACTACTGATGTAAATTTATGAAATAAGACTATATATAGTCAATGTATTGTATACGCACATATATATGTTATGAGCATATATATATATATGCATCAACATAGTAAATATAACTAAATAACAAAAAATTAAAGCAAGGATTTTAATTTGGTGGTAACAATGAAGAGATGATCAAAATTACATATAGAAAGATTGCCCAAGAAGGGTGTTATCCCTCTGATCATTAATATTCTTTGAATACATGAGTTATGTTCTCCACCTGAGTCCCTTGGTTGGAAAGTTCTTCTACCATACTCATACATCTGTTTCTCCTATACCTTTTTTATCTTGTTTTAATTTTTCAGGAAGAACTTCCCCCACCCACCATTTAAAATCTCTGCCTTGAAGATTAGTTTCTAGAGTATACAAAGAAAAATTAAAAAAAAAAAAAGAAATCACATAACCAAAATTTTAAAATGAGACAGAATTAAACAAAGAGTTCTCAGGGAAAAAAGAAAGACAAATAGCAGAGATTTTTTTTATGTTCATCTTCATTAATGTTAGAGGAATGTGAATATATTATGAGGTTTCATAGAGTAACAATGATAGAAAAACACCAAAATATATTGTATGAAAACAATTATAAGAAAAATTAAAATAACAAATTATAACAAATGATGACATGGATATAGGGAAGGGGAAAATACTTATTCACTGTGAATAGAGTTACAAACTGCATTGTCTACTGTGGCAATCAGTATTGTTTCTCAAAAAAAAAAACGAAAAAACTAGAAATGGATCAACCATCTGATCAAGCTATACCACTCCTAGGTAAATACCTGAAGGACTATGTATTCTACTAAGGAGATGCTTGCTCATCCGTGTTCATTGCTATTTATGCTGTTCATCCATGTTTATTCACAATAGTCCAAAAATGGAAGTAGATCAGATTTCAATCACCTGATTAATGGATAATGAAAATGTTGTTCATTTATATGATAGAACCTTATTTAGCTGTAAAACTGGAATTTTGTATTTTGCAGGTAATGGATGGAGCTGGAAGCAATCATTCCAAGTGAGATAACTCAAGGCCAGAATAATAAACACTACATGTTCTCTTTCATATATGGATGCTACATTTAAATCTGTAGATATATGTGGTGAAATTGGATTAGCCATTAGGGTGAAGGTATTAGTAAGAACCCTTGGAAGAGAAGTAGATTTCAAGTAAGAGAGAAAGAATACCAGTGTGCATGCATGGAGTATTAGACACTAATGGAGCAAGGAGATTAGGTGAGATGGAAGAGGGCAGAAAGAGTAGAGGGAGTGGGCGAAAGGATAACACTTAAACCTTTGAAAGAGCCATATGAAAATCTACTACTATAAGAAGCATTCATGATCTTCCCTGCTTGCTGAGTCCTCTGGGAATTACAAATTGCCCTGAGGAATCTGGTATCCCAGGGGAACTCCATTCTCCCCTCAACTCTCTGCCCTGAACCATACAGACCTGAAGCACCTGATCCATACACACCTGGAAATCCTGAACAATACAGACCTGCAGATCAAGAATCATACAGCCTGTGGATATCCATTAGAGGCTTGCCATAGCAGAACCATTGGGAGCAATGCCTCTCCCAACACTGACTACATCCAGGGATCAACTCCATCCAGATGACTAAAGGCTCTCAAAAGAACAACACATCAACAAAATCCAGGGTAAGATGACACCTCCAGAGCACAGCAAGCTCTGAATATCCTAACACAACTAAAGCACAAGAAAATGACTTTAAATCCAATTTTATAAAGATGATAAAGTACTTTAAAGAGGAAAAAAAATCCCTTAAACACATACAGGAAAATACAACTAAAGAGATAAAATAAATAAATAAAACTATACAAGACCTGAAAGTGAAAATAGAAGAAATAAAGAAATCACAAACTGAGGGAATCCTGGAGATGTAAAACCTAGGGAAGAGAACAGGAACACCAACAGAATACAGAAGACGGAACAGAGAATCTCAGATGTAGAAGATACAATAGGAAAAAAAATTGTAACATCAGTCAAAGAAAATGCTAAATCTGAAAAACATCCTGACACAAAACATCCAGGAAATCTGGGGTACCATGAAAAGACCTAATCTAAGAATAATAGAAATAGAAGAATGTGAAGAGTCCCAGATCCAAGACCAAGAAAATATTTTAGAAAATAATCATAGAAGAAAAAGTTGCCTATAAAGAAGAAAAAGAAAGAGATGCCTATAAACATACAAGAAGCTTATAGAATACCAATTAAATTGGACCAAAAAAGAAAATCTTCCCACCACATAATAATTGGAACACAAAATCTACAGATATATATCGACAATGAGAAAAGGGCAGATAACATACAAAGGCAGACATGCCAGAATTACACTCGACTTTTCAATACAGACCCTCAAAGCTAAAAGAGCCTGAACAGATGTCTGTAAGCCTCTAAAAATCAATGGATGCCAACCTAGACTACTATACCCAACAACACTCTCAATCATCATAAATGAGAAAACAAAATATTTCAAGACAAATCCAAATTAATTTTTTGGTTTTTTTTTTCGATACTTTATTTACATTTCAAATGTCTCCCCCTTTCCAGACTCCCCTTTTAACCCCCTATCCCCTTCCCCTCCCCCTGCTTCTACCAGAGTATTCCCCCACCCACTCTCCTTTTCCCTTCTTGACATTCTCCTGTACTGGGGCATCTAACACCCTCAGGCCCAAGGGCCTCTCCTCCCCCTGATGGCTAACAAGACCCTCCTCTGCCACATATGTAGCCAGCACCATGGGTCCCTGCATGTGTATTTTTTGGCTGGTGATCCAGTCTCCTGGAACATCAAGAGGTCAGGCCAATTGACACTGTTGCTCCCTCCATGGGGCTGCAAACTCCCTCAGCTCCTTTAGTCACTTCTCCAACTCTTCCAAGGAGACTTTATGCTCAGCCCACTGGTTGCTGTGAAGTGAATCTTGGGTATTCTGAACTTTTGGGCTAACAACAACTTATCAGTGAGTACATACTGTGATAGTTATTTTATGGTTGAGTTAACTCCCTCAGGATGATATTTTCAAGTTCCATACATTTGCCTGTGAATTGGATGAAGTCATTTTGTTTTGTTTTATTTGGTTTTGTTTTTGGATAGTTTATTTACATGTTTCCTGCTTTCCAGATCTACCTTTGGAAACTCTCAATTCCCTCCCCTCTCCCCCTCCCTCTATGGGGGTATTCACCCACCCACCCAACCACAAATTCTCATCTTCCCTCCTTAGCATTCTCCTATATTGGGGCATCTAACACCATCAGGACCAAGGGACTTTCCTACCCCTGATGGCTGACAAGACCCTCCTCTGCCACAGATGTGGCCAGCACCATGGGTCCCTCAATGTGTATTCTTTGGCTGGTGATCCAGTTTCTGGGAACATCAAGGGATCAGGCAAGTTGCCACTGTTGCTCACTCCATGGGGCTGGAAACACCCTCAGCTCCTTCAGTCCCTTCTTCAACTCCTCCATCTGGGACCTCACACTCAGCCTTACAGTTGCTGTAAAGTGACTCTTGGGTATTTCGAACTTTTGGGCTAATAACCACTTATCAGTGAGTACATACCATGTTCATTCTTTTGTGACTGCGTTACCTCGCTCAGGATGATATTTCCAAGTTGCATCTATTTGCCTGTGAATTTCATGAAGTCATTGTTTTTAATATCTGAGTAGTATTCCATTGTGTAAATGTACCACATTTTCTGTATCCATTCCTCTGTGGAAGAACATCTAGGTAGTTTCCAGTTTCTGGCTATTATAAATATGGCTGCTATAAACACAGTGGAGCATGTGTCTTTATTACATGTTGAAGCATCTTCTGAGTTATGCCCAGGAGTGAAATAACTGGGTCCTCGGGGAGTATTATGTTCATTTTTCTGAGGATCTGCAAAACTGATTTCCAGAGACATTGTATCAGCTTGCATTCCCACCAGCAATGAAGGAGTGTTCCTCTTTCTCCACATCCTTACCAACATCTGCTGTCACCTGAGTTTTTGGTCTTAGCCATTCTGACTGGTGTGATGTAGAATATCAGGGTTGTTTTGATTTGCATTTCCCTGATGACTAAGGATGTTGAACATTTCTTTAAGTGCTTCTGGGTCATTTGAGTTTCCTCAGCTGAGAATTCTCTGTTTAGCTCGGTTCCCCATTTTTTTTGATAGTGTTATTTGGATCTCTGGAGTCTAACTTCTTAAGTTCTTTGTATACATTAGATATTAGCCCTCTATCGAACATAGGATTGGTAAATATCTTTTCCAAATCTATTGGTTGCCGTTTTGGCCTATTGACAGTGTCCTAGCCTTACAGAAACTTTGTAATGTCATGAGGTCCCATTTGTTGATTCTTGATCTTAGAGCACAAGCCATTGGAATTCTGTTCAGGAACTTTTCCACTGTGCCCATATGTTCGTGACTTTTCCCCACTTTCTCTTCTAATAGATTCAGTGCATCTGATTTTATGTGGAGGTCCTTGATGCACTTGGACTTGAGCTTTGTACAAGAAGATAGGAATTGATAAATTCACATTCTTCTACATGTAGACCACCAGTTGAACCAGCAACATTTGTTGAAAATGCTTTATTTTTTCCACTGGATGGTTCTAACCCATTTGTCAAAGATCAAGTGACCCTAAGTGTGTGGGTTCATTTCTGGGTCTTCAGTTCTATTCCACTGATCTACCTGCCTGTCACTGTACCAATACAATGCAGTTTTTCTCACTACTGCTCTGTAGTACAGTTTGAAGTCAGGGATGCTGATTCCCTCAGAAGTCCTTTTAATGTAGAGAATAGTTTTTGCTATTCTGGGTTTTTTGTTATACCATATAAATTTAAGAATTGCTCTTTCTAAGTCTATGAAGAATTAAGTTGGAATTTTGATGTTGATTGCATTGAATCTTTAGATTGCTTTCAACAGGATGGCCATTTTAACTATATTAATACTGCCAATTCATGAGCATGGGAGATCTTTCCATCCTCTGAGGTCTTCTTCAATTTCTTTCTTCAGAGACTTGAAGTTCTTGTCATACAGATCGTTCAGCTGTTTGGTTAGAGTCACACCAAGATACTTTATATTGTTTGTGACAATTGTGAAGGGTGTCATTTCCATAATTTCTTTCTCAACCTGTTTATCCTTCAAGTATAGGAAGGCTACTGATTTGCTTGAGTTAATTTTGTATGCTACCACATTGTTGAAGCTCTTTATCAGCTGTAGCAGATCTCTGGTAGAGTTTTTTGGGTCACTTAAGTATATCATCATATCATCTGCAAATGGTGATATTTTGATTTCTTCTTTTCCAGTTTGTATCCCTTTGACGTGCTTTTGTTGTCTAATTGCTCTAGCTAGAACTTCAAGTACTATACTGAATAGATAGGAAGAAAGAGGGCAGCCTTGTCTAGTCCCTGATTTCAGGGGAATTGCTTCAAGTTTCTCTCCATTTAGTTTGATGTTGGCCACTGGTTTGCTGTATATTGCTTTTACTATGTTTAGTTTACTAGTCCTTGTATTAATAATCATTCTGAGACTTTTGTCAAGAAGGTATGTTGAATTTTGTCAAATGCTTTTTCAGCCTCTAATGAAATGACTGCATGGTTTTTTTCTTTGAGTCCATTTATGTAGTGGATTACATTGATGGATTTCCAGGTATTGAACCATCCCTATATCACTGAGATGAAGCCTACTTGATCACAGTAAATGATCGTTCTGTTGTGTTCTTGGATTCAGTTTGCAAGAATTTTATTGAGTATTTTTGCATCGATATTCATAAGGGAAATTGGTCTGAAGTTTTCTTTTATTGTTCGGTATTTGTGAGGTTTTGGTATCAGTGTAACTGTGGCCTCATAGAATGAATTTGGTAGTGTTCCTTCTGTTTCTATTTTGTGGAATAGATTGAAGAGTATTGGGATTAGGTCTTCTTAGAAGGTCTGATAGAATTCTGCACTGAAGCCTTCTGATCCTGAACTTTCTTTGGTTGGGAGACTTTTAATGACTGCTTCTATTTCTTTAGGGATTATTGAACTGTTTAGATGGTTTATCTGATCCTGACTTAACTTTGGTTTTTAGTATCTGTCTAGATACTTGTCCATTTCATCCAGATTTTTTAATTTTGTTGAGTATAAGCTTTTGTAGTAGGATGTGATGGTTTTTAAATTTCCACAAAATCTGTTGTTGTATCTCCCTTTTCATTTCTAATTTTAGAAATGAAATTAGTCTCTGTGCTCTCTGGTTAGTCTGGCTAAGGGTTTATCTGTCCTGTTGATTTTCTCAAAGAACCAGCTCCTGGTTTTGTTGATTCTTTGTATAGTTCTTTAGTTTCTAGTTGGTTGATTTCAGCCCTTAATTAGATTATTTCCTGCCTCTCGTCCTCTTTGGTGTATGAGCTTCTTTTTATTCTAGTGCTTTCAGGTATACTGTTAAGCTGCTAGTATATGCTTTTTCTAGTTTCTTTTTTGGAGACACTCAGAGCTATGAGTATTCTTCTTAACACTGCTTAAATTGTATCCCATAGGTTTGGATATGTTGTACTTTCATTTTCATTAAATTCTAGAAAGTCTTTAATTTCTCTCTTTATTTCTTCCTTGACCAAGTTATCATTGAGTAGAGCATTGTTCAACTTCCATGTGTATGTGGGCTTTCTGTTGTTGTTGCCTTTGAAGACCAGCCTTAATTTGTAGTAATCTGATGGGAGGCATGGGATTATATCAGTCTTCATATATCTGGTGAGGTTTGTTTTGTGACCAATTATATGATCAATTTTGGAAAAGGTACCATGAGGTGCTGAGAAGAAAGTAAATTCTTTTGATTTAGGATGAAATGTTCTATAGATATTTGTTAAATCTATTTGGTTCATAACATCCGTTAGTTTCACTGTGGTTCTGATTAGTTTGTGTTTCCAAAATCTGTTTGTTGATGATAGTGGGGTGTTGATGTCTCCCACTATTATTGTGTAAGGTTCAATGTGTGCTTTGAGCTTCAGTAAAGTTTCTTTTATGGAATTTGGGTGCCCTTGCATTCAGGGAATAGATGCTCAGAATTGAGAGTTCTTCTTGGTAGATTTTTCCTTTTCTGAGTATGAAGTGTCCTTCATTATCTTTTTTGATGACTTTTGGTTGAAAGTTGATTTTATTCAATATCAGAATGGCTACTCCAGCCTGTTTCTTGGGGCCATTGGCCTGGAAAATTGTTTTCCAGCCCTTTACTCTGAGGTAGTGTTTGTCTTTAACATGGAGGGGATGCAGCAAAATGCTGGGTCCTGTTTGTGGATCCAGTCTGTCAGTCTATGTCTTTTTATTGGGGAATTGAGTTCATTCATGTTAAGAGATATTAAGGAATAGTGATTGTTGCTTCCTGATATTTTCGATGTTATTTTTATATTTGTGTGGCTATCTTCTTTTGAGTTTGTTGAAAGATTACTTTCTTCCTTTTTCTAGGGTGTAGTTTCCCTCCTTCAGTTGGCATTTTCCATCTATTATTCTTTGAAGTGCTGGGTTTGTGGAAACATAGTGCACAAATTTGGTTTTGTCATAGAATATTTTGTTTTCACCATCTATGATAATTGGGAGTTTTGCTGGGTATAGCAGCCTGTGCTGGTGTTTGTGTTCTCTTAGGGTCGGTATGAGATCTGCCCAGGATCTTCTAGGATTCATAGTCTTCGGTGAGAAGTCTGGTATAATTCTGATAGTTCTGCCTTTATATGTTACTTGACCTTTTTCCCTTACTGCTTTTAATATTCTTTCCTTATTTTGTGTATTTTGGTGTTTTGACTATAATGTGACAGGAGGAATTTCTTTTCTGATCCAATCTATTTGGAGTTCTGTAGGCTTTTTGTATATTTATGTTCATCTCTTTCTTTAGGTTAGGGGCATTTTCTTCTATAATTTTGTTGAAGATATTTACTGGTCCTTTAAGTTGGGAATCTTCACTTTCATCTTTACCTATTATCCTCAGGTTTTGTCTTTTCATTGTATCCTGGATATCCTGGATGTTTTGGGTTAGGAGCTTTTTGCATTTTTCATTTTCTTCGACAGTTGTGTCAATGTCTCCTATGGTATCTTCCACACCTGAGATTCTCTCTTCTATCTCTTGTATTTATTCTGTTGGTGATGCTTGTGTCTGTGACTCCTTATCTCTTTCCTAGGTTTTCTAACTCCAGGGTTATCTCCTTTTGTGATTTCTTTGTTTCTATTTCTATTTTTAGTTCCTGAATGGTTTTGTTCATTTCCTTTGTCTGTTTGATTGTGTTTTCCTGTAATTTTTTAAGGGATTTTTGTGCTTCCTCTTTAAGGGCTTCTAGGTGTTTACCTGTGTTCTCCTGTATTTCTTTAAGGGAGTTATTTATTTCCTTCTTAAAATCTTTTATCATCATCATTAAATGTGATTTTAAGTCTGAGTCTTGCTTTTCTGGCGTGTTGGGGTATCCAGGGCTTACTATAGTGGGAGAGCTGGGTTCTGATGATGCCAAGTAGCCTTGGTTTCTGTTCCTTATCTTCTTGCCCTTGCTTTTTGCCATCTGGTTTTCTCTGGTGTTAGCTGGTTTTACTCTCTCTGACTGTCACTTGTCCTTCCTGCAAGCCTTGGTGTCAATACTCCTTGAATACCAGTTCTCTCTGAAAGGAATTTGGGTTTGGAGAGCTGTGGTACAGGATCAACTCTCGGGTGCAGACAGAAGCCAGAAGGGTGTAGTCCCCAGCTGTTTCTTGTTTCCTGTGTCCTGATGGCTCTGCAATGGTCCCTCTTGATCCCATGAATTTGAACAGAAGTGGTGGTCTTGCCTGTGTTTGAAGGTGTGTCGGCACTCCTGGGATACCATCTCTCTCCTGGCACTATTTGAGTATTGAGCCCTATGTCGCAGGATCCACTCCGTAGCTACAGAACGACACCAGATGACCACTCCTCAGTCCCTCTGTCCAGGATATTCCAGGTGAGTCCCTCTGAGCAGACAGACTTGCCCACACTCCTGAGAGTCTAGCTGTCTCCCATCACTCTTTGGCTATGGAGCCCTGCTGGCCCAAGCAGTGGTCTCCAGCCACAGATGGAAACCAGAAGGCTCCTTCCTCCCAGCCGTTTCTCAGTTCCTGTGTCCCAAGGATTCCTGGTGAGTGCCGCTGAGCAGTTTTCTCCTCTTACCCCCTCTCACGGGCTTTTCCACACTCCTGGGAGGCTAGCTTTCTCCCATTGCTATTTGGCTATGGAGACCTGATGGCCCAGGCAGAGGTCTCCCACCACAGGTGGAAACCGGAAGGCTCCTTCCCCCAGCTGTTCCTCAGTCCCTATGTCGACAAATCTAAATTTAAACCTCAAGACCTAGCTATACTACTCCTGGGCATATAACCAAAAGATGTTCCACCATCCTATAAGGACAATTGTTCAACTATGTTCATAGCAACTTTATTCATAATAGCCAGAAAGTGGAAAGAACCTAGTTGTCTCTCAAGTGAGGAATGGATAAATAAAATGTGGTTCATCTACACAATAGTATACTATTCAGCTATTAAAAACAAAGACATCATGAATTTTGTACCCTTGGGGCCCCTACCCACTCAAAGAAAAAGGAAAAGGGGCATGAAGAATGGGAGACAGTTACTGGGAGAGGGTCAGTGAGTAGAATGTTAAGTGAATAAGCAAAATAATGATGATAATGAAGAAGAAGAAAGAAAGATTCATATGCGTGAGTAAGCAAACAGACAGATAGACAGACAGAATGTAAATAAAGTTATCCTATCGTAGGAGAACAATGTCTTACTCAGATCACAGGCAAACAGATTTAAAAGCCAGTGCAGATTTGGATTACCTTTTTTAAAGTTGTTGGTCAGTGCATTCCATAGACATGTGCAACTAACCATTACAAATTATTACCATTGCTTTAGGATATTGTCTAGAATATGATGATAACATGATGTTGAGTGATACAACATGAAGAAACATCCTGGAAGCTTCATTTCTACTGGCTAGGTTTCATAGTTATGGGATGTGCTTTGTATGTGTGGTAGTTTGAATAGGAAAGGCCTCCATAAAACATACCTGTTTGAATTCTTGACCATACTGAGTGGCTGTATAAGGAGGTAGGGCCTTGTTAAATTAGGTGTAGCTTGGATGGAGGAAGTATGTCACTGTAGAAATGTGTTTTGTCTCATGTGCTCAAACTAGGCCTAGTGTGGCAGTCTCCTTCTGCTGCCTGAGGATCAAGATGCAGAACTTTCAGTTCCTTCTCCAGCACAATGTGTACTTGTATTTCGTCATCTTTCCCACCATGACAATTACAGACTAAACCTCTGATACTGTAAGGCAACCCCAATTAAAAGTTTTCATTTATAAGAGTTGTTATGGTCATGGTGTCTTTTCACAGAAATAGACACCCAAACTAAGACAGCATGCTACTAAAAGAGTAAACAACAGCACTATCCAACTTTGAACCCTGTAATAAATGGGCTGGCTAGGAAAAAACTCTGATACGATGTTGGCATGAATGTAATTTCTAATTGAAGTTAAGGACAGCTCCATAAGATGGAACTTGTACCTGGCATGTTAAGAGGGCCAAGAACTTGTGGCTGGTTAGGTAATAGACCATAGGGGAGAACCTGTTACTACTGCTTTGCTCGGAAGATAGGAAAAACTATTATATTATAGGAGCCATATGCAGTGGGTGACTAGAAAGAAAGAGTGATTTCCTGATGCAGTGCTTTCCAGTGCAGAACGCATGAACACACAAAGATGTAATAGCAGGCACCATGCCTAAGCAAGCTCAAGACAGAAAATACCAGAAAAGGTGGTGGAAGGAGATATTGATGTACCATCCTTAGGTAAAGATATTGGCAGTCAGTGGCTGCTAGATAAAAGAGGGTTATTTTTCTTCATGTATGCTGGCCCTGTAAGACTATTTCCATTAGACTACTCCAGGAGTCTACTCCAGTTGACAACCCTACACCTATACACATATAGCACTAAATAGACACACTGTTCAAAAAAAATAAATGAATTAGATCATGGTGGTAATGGATAGAAAGAGAAGAAATGGAGGGGAGAGAATTGAATGGATTTGATCAAAATATGCTATGTATGCATGAAATTATCAAACAATAAAAAAAAGTTCTTACAGTCCATTCCACATCCTTCCAATCTCTTCAGTTGCTTCTAACTTATTATTGTCTGGTACCTGAGGTTATAATGGTTGGTTTAAGTTTAATGCATTAAAAGCTTTCTAGATTACACTATACAAGTTTTGTGTTTACTGCTTATTTATTTATTCTTATAAATGTAAACACAATTGAAGTGGAAACTTAAGGGTTCTTGGGAAAGTCAGTTGTGTTGGATGGTATTTTGTTGAGGCAAACATGTGAAGGAACATATCACTGAAGCTGACACAGGTGAAAGGATGCTCTGCTAAAGCACATGATGAAGGATTCTTTGCTAAGGACACACACATATTGGTCCACCTTAAATTGTGTAGTTGACCTCTATTTGTTGGAACTCCATAGAAAGTAAAGCACTAAAATACTTCTAGTGGTGTGCCGTGGGTTGTCACTTCTTCAGACTCAATCTGATTGGCAGAATGATATCAGTTGAGACAGACTCACTAAGAGGTTTGTAAAGTCAAACTCAGGGCCTGAAGCAAGACATGTGCTGATGCAAGACCTTTGGAGGACACATGATGATAGAAGGGAGTATAAATAGGACTCAACTAACTGACAGGTGCTTGCTTGTAGAGCTTGCTGTGCAATGCTTCTTGGTTCCCCGTCTTTGCTGATCTTCACTTCATTCAGAGAGCCATAGCTCGGAGAACTTTTCCCTGAGTCTCTCCTGGTCCACCCTGATGACTTGTGCCAATTCACTTGAGGCCTAGATTTCTCTGCTAGGTTGTGCTACCTTTGCTGCTATCCTTACGCTACTTAATTGGACTGCTGATATATTCATGAAGTGTTTGTGAGTGGATCAAGCTGCCACTGCTGGCCTGTGTACTGAACTGACAATTTACTTACAACACAGATGGAATTTGCTCCAAAGAACCATATCTAAATAGGTCCACTTCCCCCATACCCTTTCATTTCCACTACCTCTGGTAGGTGATAGGCTAGAAGGAAGGCTAAAGAGTTTAAGAGCCGTCATTAAAAATAGGTTTTGAACACAATGAATGCATTTTCAAAGTTTATTCTTTTGAAATATTCCTAAAAATATTATACATACCTATGCATGCACACAGATGGGGGAAGAGAGGGAGACAGAGAGAAAAATATTCATAGTCAAAAGAGGAGCATCTCTTTATTCATATTAACTGCCTTCTTTCTTGCTTGCTAAAATCCTCCAAAGTAAGTTATAATTTACTATATCAAAACACTTCCATATTAATTCTGACTTCTGAAATATTCTGACCTACATATCACACATATTCTATGACAATCCTAATGCAATCTATCAAGAACCTTCCTCTGGATACATCCAACAGTATTTCATTGTTATATTTTCAAGTTTTCTGTAAACCACATATGCAGGATTGCATTCCTTCTGAAAACACACCTTTATTATGAGACTTGGAGGGCCTGCTAACACAGGGATGACATGCCCTACTTTATAAAATGTAAATCCCCTATATTCCTTCAATAAAAAGTAGTACCTCACATTTCTACAGCATTTTTTGAGACATGGTCTCACTCAATAACCCTTATTGAACTGGAACAAAGTGTGTAGACCAGACTGGCCTCAGATTGTTAGAGATCCATATAATTCTGCTTCTAGAGTACAGGGAATAAAAGCATATCACCACACTAGGCTGTCAACAGCATTATATGCTACTGGAGCCTCACAAATGGGGTTAGCACAGATACACAACCAGTCTTATTTTTCAGATGAGAAAAATGGGATTTAAATATGTTAATTGTCCTGGAGCCAATTTTTCAGTAGATAAACTGTGACTGTAATATGCTTGCCTTCTAATCCAGTGTTGTTTTCCTAAACCACTGAGACCATACCTCTAATTTAACCTAACCTAACCTAACCTAACCTAACCTAGCCTAGCCTAGCCTAACCTAACCTAAACTAGCCTAGCCTAACCTAACCTAACCTAAATCTTAAACCATTGAATCTTAGCCCAGATTGATCACAAGAAATCAGTTACTTAGGGCTCTGACATGGGTTTGAGTTGGGCAAATGAGCTCCCACCCTGGCCAACTCATTTTCTCCCCTACCATTAAATTTCACCATCCTGTTCAATCACAGTAAGAATCAAGTCTTTTTGGATAAGCTATTTTTCAGTATCATTTAGACTAGCATTTTTAAATGCACTACTTCATTTAGCCATATATAAGAACCTGTAAGAAAGAAAAAGGAAAGAAAGAAAGAAAGAAAGAAAGAAGAAAGAAAGAAAGATGAGGAAGAGAAAGAGAGAGAGACTCTGTTCATTCAGTCTTCTTATAGGCATGCTAATAAATCAATTAATTGCTTAAGCTTAAACTTCAGATTCCTGTATTTTCATGTGTACTCACACCCAAAGTATAAGGATATTTGGTATGTATTAAAGAATACTGAAGTTATGCCCTGCATTTGCACTCATGATAGGACTTCCGAAGTATAAAACACTTTTTAAAAATATATCATTCATGTGCTCCATTCCATATAATCATCGAAAGTCCCAAGGGAATGTTCTCTTCATTAAGCAGTAAGCCAGGAGTTATTGGGAAATTTCCCTAAACCCTCTACCTCCTTACTGTTGACATGGGCAGCTGTCTGACAGAACATATTTCTCTAACCTTGTAAAATGTATTAAACTAACAAAAGCACACATGAAATTTCCTGAGTCTTAACTTGGTGCCTTCTGTGTCTTAGAACCTATAACCCTCCACTCAATCTCTTGGTCTAACCTCCTGCTACATCTGGTTCATAAGGGATTAAGGAAAGGATTGAATGCAGGCACGCTGATTCCCAGAGGGGTTGGATCTAATTCCTGAATACAAAAATATCTTCTGGTGCTGCTTTATTCACAAAGACATGTTTCCTCCTGTATCTTCAAATAAGATCATATATCTTTCACACACACTCATAAATAAATATATAAATATCTGAAAACTGTTTGCAAATCTGTTTAAATTACCCACAAACAAGCCCAAAGCATCTCTAGCTTCAACTTTGTGTGTAGTAACTAATAATCAAAGGTACCTTACCCAGAAGTCACTCCACACCCTTTCTATAATGTGACATTTGGGAGGATTCTTGCTTGGTATCTTTAAGTCTGTGAAAAGAAACTTGGTATAAAAAGAACTCAACAAATCAAAATATGCAACAACCCCCACAATGAGAAATATCAAATAAGTGGTTTTTTTAATTAATTTGTTTGTAGGTGTGTAAGCACATGTATGACAGAGCACATGCATGGAGGTCAGAAGATGACTTGAGGGAGTTGGTTCTCTCCTTCAGCCACATGGGATCTGGGATCGAACTCGGAGTTGAAATTGAATTTTTTCCTGTTGACCCATTTTGCTTCCCTTGAATGAGATATTTTTAGATGTGCAGATTTCAGCATTTTTGATGAATAGGTTTATAAATTAAGACTGATATCTATGTGATATGAAAGAAGAGAGGAAAAGCTGTGGCTTAAGATTTAAGCAGAGAGTAGAGTAGGTAGATGGGTAGTAGGTGAGGGAGGAATGTGTTAATCAAACCAAACTATGGATTTGTGAAGAATCATTATGGGAACCCATATCTCTGTAAGATAATTTTAAAATACGTCTTATTTTTAATAAAAGAAGGTTGAATGCAAGGAAACTACATGGATCTATAATGTTGCTTTCAGAAGACATGAGTTATTAAATGAAAATCTCAGTGTCAGATATGGAGTAAGTCCTCACGAGTTGTTGGTCAGAGGGATCTCAGAGGCCCCCTAAATAGCATATGCTATTCCCATTGAACTTATTTGCC
Source organism: Rhynchomys soricoides (assembly GCA_019843965.1). Taxonomy (NCBI): domain Eukaryota; kingdom Metazoa; phylum Chordata; class Mammalia; order Rodentia; family Muridae; genus Rhynchomys; species Rhynchomys soricoides. The sequence continues at coordinate 1,517,673 of JADRCH010000067.1, read as the reverse complement.
AACCCTACCTGGATGGCAATACCTACTGCTGAAGACACAACTAACTCTGTAGAATATAGAGAAAGCAAGTTGAAATTGTCCTGGAAATTTATCTCCTGGCTAGCTTCTATAGTGCTGGGCAGTGGTAGAAAACTGCTAGGAAAAAAAATTCACAGTGATCTTACACAGCAGAGGACTGTGCATGCTACAATATCAACCATGGATGAAGACATAGTAACTAGCAAATTCATGGTGTGAGTATTATGAGAGTACCCATCAGCTTTTCATTGGAGAAAATTTATGTCTGATACTGTAACCTTTTCAAAACTCCATGGCTGGACAAATCTTAGGCCCTATCTGTGTTATTTTGCTAAATAAAGATTGCTTCAAACTGCTTTCTAAAACTTTATGTTTATACCAGCAAATTAGTGCTGCTGTCAATACTGGTAAGAGAAACATGACCTCCCCAGTAGGCAACAGTTAATGGAGAGTCTCATTGCTAGTTGTTGTGATAAGGATCAATGACTTCTTAGTGATCATCTCTCAATGAGACATACAACATCAATCTCTCTACTCCGAAAACTGAGAGGACATTGTGGGATAGGAAACAGAAAGAACGAATGAGACAGAGGATGTGGATGAGAGCTGTTAAATGCCATCGCTTGCACATAGTATGTCCATACACTTATAAACCCACAGAAGCTTTGTTTTCATGACCTATAGGAGATCAAGCCATCACTGATGGTGGAAGGTTATGAGGACCTACCTCTAGGTTAAGGAGCTACTGTCAGTTCATAACTACTGGACAGGGGGAAATCAAGTGACCTGTGGGCCACTTGTATGTTGCCCATGCTTCTGTGGATGGCCCCACATCAATGTTCATGTGTGAAGCACTAATTGAAATCAGTGAGCTATAAAAAATGAAATAAAGAGGACATAAAATAATGGAGATTTGTTGGAGAGGTCCACATGAAGTGGAAGGAGGGAGTTTGAGATGTTTATAGTCAAGGCATACTGTATGTACACATGACATTTTCAAAAAGTTAATTAAAGTATTTCTTTTTAAAATAATGAAATATAAATATGAACATTTTTATTTTGATTGTTACTTTGCTTTACTTTAATTGTTTGAGACAGGCTTTCATTGTGTGGAGCTCTCCATGACCTCATGTATATCAAACTAGCCTTGAACCCACAGATCTCTATCTGTGTCTCCCTCACAAAGGCTGGGATTAAAGACATGTACATTCCTAGCTCAAAAATCTAAATTTTTAAAAAAAGCTCATCATCTTCAAATTTAAGGCCAATGATACATAAAGTGAATGTTACGAATAATTTTTGTTGGTATGATCTTACAAGTAAGGAAAATTATATCTATCATATAGAATAGAGAAAAATGGAGAGGCTACCATTTAGCATGAAAAAAATTAAATATTTTTACAAATCAGAAATTGAGAAATATATACAAACATGATCTGGTTTAGGGAAATAATTTTAATGCTAAAATTATAATGAATGAATTATGGAATAAAAGCAGGAAACAAAACTCTGGGAGATGATTCATGACATAGTTTCAATCCAAGTGGGAACAAAATTTTAATACACCAGAATTGTGTTTATTATTACTCTGTCTTTATGCATCAAAAAGCAAGTATGAAAGTCTTAATTCAGGTATATTTCAGATAAAGGATAGCACTGTAATTATCATAAACTATTAAGAAGTTGAATAGAAGACAGGTAAAAGGGAAAGGTCACAAATTAGAAATCTCAACATAAAAAAGTTTTCCTTTTATAAAAGTATTATTACTGGTATCAATATTATCAGAGGTTATACAGTATCTGGTATAGATTCTAACTTGGAAATCAAAGGTAGGAAACATCCTCATGGGAACAACCATCCATCAGTAAATGACATAGAGCTAAAAATATAGGAAGGAAACTTTAGGAGCCACTGAGTTACCAGAAAGACACATCATTTCATCAATGAACTGAAACTGAGGAATTGGCAAATTGAAAGAATACCAATGAATTTACAAACACAATGGAGTTTTAATATTTTAATCTTCTCAGTATTAAAAAGCTAAAAAGGTAATTGAATAATAAATAAAATACAAAGAAGATACAGTAAATTAAATAGTAGTCTCAAAAGACATATTGCTATATCCTAATCCCTGGTACCTATTAATATCATATTATTTATAGATGAGTAGTGTTTATAGATATAATTAAGCATCTCCAGGTATCACATTAAACTTAGGATGGGTCTCACTGCAATGATTAGTTTCTTTAAAATAAAATTTAAAAAAAGATGTAAGCATGCGAGACAAGGAGAGAAATCAAGAAGTCCATGCAAAGTTAAAAATAGAGTATATATATATATATATATATATATATATATATATATATATGTTAAATTAATAAGTTTAATGTGATACCTGGGGATGCTTAATTCCATCTATAAACACTACTCATCTATAAATAATAAGATATTAATAGGTAGCAGGAATGCATGTATATATATCCAAATTTTATATTTTTATACACACACACACACATATATATTTATATTTATATATCCAAATTAAGTTATTCCTGCTATCACTTGAAACAAGGAGAGAAGTAGCCTTGTAAAGAACCATCTCTGCCTGACAGTTGATTTTGAAATTATGTCCTCAGAAAATTTTAAGAAATAGTTATTATAGAGTAAGTCACTAAATGTGGTAAGAGATTATATTAGCACCAGGAAATTAATAGATATTCAAACAAAAACTTCAGGAAAAGACAAAAGAGGGAAAGAAGTAAAGTACTGTCCAGAGGAGATATGACTATGAGCTGTGCCTCACACCTAGAAACATTACATTACACAGTGGAAGCATTTTTATAATTAGCTGAGTTTTTTAGATGTTATCAAGTAATCTGTTCTTTAGATTCCACAAGAAGAGGCAGAGCAGAAATGCTACCTATGTACACACTGAAGACAAGTCTGCCTAGCTTACTTACTTCTCTTTCTTTAGGTGGTATTTTGTATTTGTGTGTTTGTTTCATCCACAACCTACGGAGGAAAGTATATTTCACATAGATTTGATGAAAGAATTAGACATATTTGCAATCTGTGCAAATATACTCTTAAACACTAATAGTTTGATACATCTTGACCTTCATTAAAACAGCATTAAGTATAAAAGAGTGTCATATAATTTTAGTCTAGAAATGTTGGGACCCTAATTCACAAAGCTATCCAGAAACAAATACATCAGATAACATTAAAAAGTAGAAGTCAAAATAAGAACCTCAAAGTGGGGCTCAGGAGATACTAGAAGATAATTGATGCAATCACAGCTCTTAAGAAGGTGCTGCTGGGTTCTGTTCCATGAAATGACAGTAGCAGAGACAGTACTGACAAATGCTTCCACTAAGAAGCTGGTGACATCCCTACAATAGCATCAGCCCTCATTCCCCAACCCATGGTTAGGTTCTTTTTAGCATAGACATATGTACATGGTTTAACATTGGAAAACCAGCACAAGTCACCTTAATAACAGAACCGAAAAAGAAAGACTAAAACACATTTCTGTAGATATAGAAAAGATATTTACAGCTTAACATCTTTTTTAAAAAACAAATCCCTCCATAGCAGAAATACAAAAGACATTTTCAACTTAATGAAATATATACTAATTGGAATTTAGAATTTATAGTTAAATGATTTTACAATATTGAAAACAATCTACATCCTCAGTCATAGAGAACTAGCTTAATAGTCATGATGTATTTAATTAAGCAACTATTCTAACAGGTAGATATAAAAGCAAAATAAAGATAGGTGGAATGATTTGAAACACATATAAGATGTAAAAATACTATGTGTTCTACCTCATCCCTGCAAAAGCAAAGCTTAGTCTTCATTTTGTTGAGAACTGTACATAAGAACTCAATTCTAAAAGAAAATAGCTCACAGGGGGGAAGACTGAAAAGCACTACCTTAAGATTGACCAAAGGCAACACTACCAGTTGGGAGCAGATCCCTTTGATTTGGGGTGATGAAGAAGATTCTTCGTCTCTCAGGTACATATACTCAAAGCCATAACCAATCATTAAAAAAATTCAGAGAAGACCAAAATGATGTTTGCCACAAAACTCTTGGGCAGATCATCTCAGAAACACATGTCATCATTGTGAGGAAGAGAAGGAGGAAGAGGAGGAGAAGGAGGAGAAGAAAGAGGAAGAAGAAGGTGAAAGGAAAGAAGAAGGGAAAGAGAAGGAGAAGAAGAAAGAAGAACAAGAAGACCTAAAAGGCTTCACAAATCAGAAGAAAAGAAGGGAAAAATGCTGACTCCATGTAAAAGGAAATCTTATAGGATTCTAGAACAGAGGAATAACAGTAGCAGAAATATGCAAGAACCAAGTTGGTATAATGTAATTACTGATGATCATTAATGTCAGTTTCCCAGTTTGGCAATCATACTATGATAATCTGAGATTATTATTTGTGGTTTTGTTTTATTTATTCTCCTCTTATTTGATACACCCCAATCACAGCATCTCTTACCCTTACTTCTCCCAGGACTCACCTCCCACCTCTCCTCTCTTCCAGATCTACCGCTCCTTCATTTTCGTTCAGAAAACAGCAGGCCTTCCAGGGATATCAACCAAACAGGGAATCATAAGTGATAAGACTGGGCACATGCCTTCATATCAGGGTTAGACAATGCTACCCAGTAAAAGAAAGAGGTCCCAAGAGCAGATGAAAGAGTAAGAGACACTTTGCCTCCCACTGCTAGGAATCACACAAAAACCATAAGCTAAACAACCATAACATGTATTCAGAGGACCTAGTGCATACTCATCATTTTTAATCGCTGGAAAATTTTTGTGAAAAACATACAGAAACTCATTATTGTCTTTGAAACTCTTTTATAATGTTAGCATTATTCTAAATATAACATAAAAGTTTAAAAAACAAAAATGGAAAGGAATATAAATAATATGTTATATAAAATAAAAATAAGCATATCAATAAATATTTTTTCCAATTTTACAAAAGAACATGCCTAAAGCAGGTCAGATTGGGCTGGATAGGATTCACATGGTACAAGGATTTTACCTACATATTTCTTTCTTCAGCTTTGAATTATGAAGCAGGTAAAGTTTTAAATATTTTACAGTGAAAGTAAACAAACAAAAATTTAAAATATCTAATGCAACAGAAACACATGAACCTATGGATCAATATATTCAATGTGCTCAACCCTGAACAACAAAAGAATATATTATATGAGACAGCCTAAAGGCAGCTAAAGGCTTCTTCAATAGATTCAGAATCAGGAAGGACAAAGGATGGTTGGTAGGGATGTAAATATTGAAAGGACATATTATACCAGCAAAGGAGTTAAAGCACAATGTGTGGAGCATGACTGAGTTCTCTATTAAAAGACAAAAATAGCTACATAAAGCATTTGGGAAATCTGGAGAAATGTAGGGTTTAGTATAGACTGCATGATTTGGTACTAGTAGTGGCATTGCTCCTACATGTGACTGTGGTGCTGCCTGTTGGAGAGTTCTTGCCTAAGCAGAAGCAAGCTGAAGATTTTAGGAATGGATATACTGAAATCAATTTTCAGATAGATAGGTGTCTGCTTGTAAAATTGACTGACTAGTCTGGGTAACTTCATTTACATTTGGAAATGGGAAATCCAGGTGTGGACCATAAAGGAGTTATGGTGTGGACCATAAAGGAGTTCTCTTTTAACTTTTAACTTTTTCAAGTAAAAATTACATTTTAGAGAACCACATACTTTCCCTCTTGCTAGTCATTCATTGAGGATTGTTTTGGGAATTTTTTCTCATCTACTTCATTAATTTTAGCCAGAATTACTGACCGATCTCTGGCTTTTATACTCTGAAAATTCTCGCTTACTTTTATTACTTGAAGATCATCTGTGTGACACATATTGTCAAAGTCTTTGGTAACCTTCCCATAGTAAAGAATAATTTCTGGAATGCTACAAAAGTTACAAGCAAGTACCCAGGCAAGGTTTCCCATACATTCACATTACAACAATTTTACATTTGATTCCACCCATAGAAAACTGATTACTATTCACACTGATTACTAAAATAGCCATGAACAATGTAGGCAAACCTGATTGTTACTTGGGTCCAGTTAACTTGCAGAATTTTCACTACATGGGAGGGTACCAGTAGGAGTTACTATGATGATACTGACAATGTCACACTAGTGCACACTTGTGAGTATGGCCTCTTGAAATTTCTTCTGTCTTATTTTTTAAAGAACACAGTAGAGAGAGCCAAGTCACACAACTTGGTCCCAGGCCAGTGATACTCCTGGGGCACCTGGCATAAGCAAAGGCCAGACACACAGCAGGGAAAGATTTCCTCAAATGCAAGATGTTTTCCTAAGTACAGTATGGCATTTGGGGAAATTTTTTTAATTGTGTCTCTTTCTGCTTCTAAATTTATTCTTTATAATGTAAGTACTGGGGTGTGCTATTTGAGTCACAAAAATTAAAGAAAATATTCTAAGCTTCTAAGTATTAAAAGTAGGAAAAATACTTACATTGTATGTACTTTGAGGTGAGATAATATTTTTATACTTAGTGTAAAATTGATATTTACCTAGAATTTTAATTTCACAAATATGATTCTCTTAAAAAATCATCCTAAGGTTATTGAAGAATTTGCATAGCTGATTATAACATACAGATGTTTTGGGTTTTTTTTTAACAGGAAAAATTATAATATACATTCTAAATGTGAAATTAAGACTTTCTGAGTTCCACTGCTAATCCTGTCAGTGTCAGCCCTGTGGTTCTGCGAAGGTCTATTTTTGTTTTTTCCTCTTAGATGAGTAAACACATACCTACTAAACAAGACTGTTGAAACAAATTTGGAAGGTAAATTGATCATAAAATTAATGCTGCTTAAATCTAACAAACACACTTTAAAACTTAACTTCTTAGAGAAGATGAGCATTCTGGGAAACAAAAAAACAAAGGGAAAATGAAGTGACATTCCTGATACCAAGGCTGATTCTACAGTGACCTTTGACTAGCAGCATGGAGCTACCAAAGTCTTGTGCCCATAGTCAGTCTCTATTTTTCTGGATGAAAATAAACTGTGAGGACACAATGTATATGAAATTAGAAGTGTCATGTCCTGAATATTGAAACCTAAAAATGACTGCTAAGCAGTCAAGGGAGAACTGTGGGGGAGAAGTGATTTTTCCCTACCTCAGAAAAGCAAAGATATTAATTGCTGTTTAGGCTCTGGGGGTTAAAGTTCACCTGTAAAGATGAAAACCCAGAATGTGCCTTTCATTGGTTGAGAATCCTAACACATATACATTGTTTGGTGAAATGCAAGTTTTCTAGATAAAATTGGGTAGTCACCAGAAAGTCTCAGATTCCAGAAAAACAAGAAGCTCTCAAGACCCAATGAGGATGACATTGGCTGAAATACTCAACAAAGAGGAGAACCTGTAAAAATCACATCCAGAGGTGAGGCACGCCCCCAGTTGAGGGATGCAGCCACCCATGCATCTCAAAAATTTTAACCAGAATTGCTCCTGTCTAAAGGAAATATAAAGACGAAGAGTGGAGCAGAGACTGAAAGAAAGACAATCCAGAGACTGCCCCTCCAGGGGATCCATCCCATATGTAGCCAACAAACCCAGACACTATTGCTGATGTCAGGAAGTGTTTGCTGACAGGAACCTGATATAGCAGTCTCCTAAGAGGCTCTGCCAGAGCTTTACCAATACAAATATGGATGCTTGCAGCTAACCATTGGACTGAGCATGGGGACTCCAATGGAGGAATTAGGGAAAGCAATGAAGGAGCTGAAGGGGTTTGTAATCCCATAGGAAAAATTATATCAACCAATCAGACTCCCCAGAGCTCCCAGGGACTAAACCATCAACCCAAGAATACACATGGAAAGACCCATGGCTCCAACTGCAAAAGTAGCAGAGGATAGCCTTATCTGACATCAGTGGGTGGGGTGGCCCTTGGTCCTGTGAAGGCTTGATGCTCCAGTGTAGGGGAATGCTAGGTCACTGAAGAAGAAGTTGTGGTGGGTGGGGGAGCACCCTCATAGAAGCAGGGGCAAGTGGGGGATAGGATAGAGGATTTTCGTAGAGGGAACTGGGAAGAGGGATAACATTTGAAATGTAAATAAATACAATAACCCATAAAAATTTTTAAAAAGAAAAAAATGATGATATGGCTGAAATGCGTACAAAAAAAAAATACTAGATGTCACAATGATGCTAAAACAGGAAAAGAAAAAGAAGGGATACAAAAGTTGGGTTTTTCCATTGAGAAATTAGTATGCTTGATTTATTATGCTAAAAATTAAGAATTTGATGGAATAGATTCAGAGTAAGACCACAGGAGAGAATTTTTGAACGAAAAAAAAAAATCAAAAGGTTATTGCTGATAAAAACTCAATGTTAGATTCAGGGGGCCAATCACAGTCCAACAGGATACTTAATGATGGGATACATTCAAGATTAGTCTCAGCTTGTTAAAACAGTTCAATACTATCTGAAAGAACATCTCTGTAGTAAAGTTAAATATGAAAAGATTTCTAGCATGTGGAACCAAAGTGAAAACTTTCTATAAATTATTCCAAACTCATCATTGTCATTCAGTCTTAGCCAGTGTTATATCTATAAGCAGATTTTAATCTATCTACTTGACTTGACTATCAAGTTGATGAAGGTAGATCAGAGAATGATTGCTTTCTTATGTGACCATGCTCTCTACATACAAGGAGAAAATAAAAAGATATCAGGGTTTGTGGATTTGTTGTTGCTGTTGTTATTGTTGTTGTTTTCCTTTGCTTATTTATTTTAACAGTTGTTAAGGCAAGTAAACATGAGAATGGGAAAGAAAAAGACAGAAGTGGTAAAACTAGTCAGTAAAAGAAAATGATTACTACTTCATTTCAGAAGCTAAATAAAAGCACCCAGAATAAAAGAACATATCTTTGCTCAGTGGAAGTGAAGGTCTATTTGATATTATCTTTCTTATCCATTATGATCAAACTTAACCTAGGAGTCAAGCACAACTCCAGCCCCTAGAAGTCACCTTGTTCCACCCCAAAAGAAAAAAGAAAAATGAGAAGCACTAGTAATGTTCACAGTCTAGAGCACAGAATCACCAAAGACAAGGACCCAGTAGTAGTGAATCACTAAAGACATAATTCTAGGACTCATTTTACCAGTATATCAAATGCACCTTTCTGTAGGAAATTACATGGCAGAGTAAAAGCAAAACACAGTTCAATAAAATGCATCAATAATCAGAACAACAGTCTGATATGGAAGGGGTGTTAAATTTTCAGAGAAGTAAATTGTAGAGATTATGCTTAATGTGCTAAGGAATTTAGTAGGCAAAAGTTTAAAACTGCCAGAGTAGATGGTTTACATTATAGATAAATGGAAATCAAAAGAATCAACAAAAATTAAAAGCTGGTGGATAAACAAGCAAAAAGATACCTGTTTTCTTTAATAACTATCAGAAAACATGAGTAAAGAGAGTCACTCCTAACTCAATGTAGAAGTCATCTTTACCTTTAAAACCAAATGAGAAAATGCAGTATTGAAAAAAGAAAAGTAGATTTAAAAAATCAAGTTAAATCCAAAAAGTATAAAAAGAATTGTATCCCCAATGCAATACAGTGAGATTTATCCTAGGTGTGCAAGAATGTATAACATTCAAATGGATCAATTAACATAATCAATAAAGTTTTTCAATAGGCTAAAATATCACTTGGTCATATCAATAAATATGGAAAATTGTTTGACAAAATAACATGCATTTGTGATCAAAAAAAATTTTTCAAACTCAAAATGTTTTTTTCAATGGGATGAAAAACCTCTTCAAAACTTTGTAGCCAACTGATGGTTTCTGAGAAAGAAGAAATCACTATTGTCTTTGTTGTATACCTCATGTTGAGCCCACTAGGCTCTGACTAATACCTGATCTCAAAAATGGTCCTAGGTTAATCTCGGGGGGTGGGGGGCATGCGAAAATGAGAGGGAGATTTGTGGGACTGAAAGGACAGGTAGGTCTCATAGGGAGGTGAGATAGAGTGGTCAATATACATGTTTGAAATGACTTGTTTATTCATTCATTCATTTGTTTGGTTGTTTGTTTAAATGCATTGCCCAAAATAACACTTAGTCATGATAAACTAAAGGTTTCTCCACCAAGATAATGAACAAATTAGGAATATCCCCTATACTAGCTATTTTCAAAGTTTTATTATAAATTTTAATAAAAACAACACAAGAAGAGGGGGGGAAGCTCTAACAATTATAAAGGGAAAATCAAGCTTTGTTCATAGAGGACATGTTCTGCTCTGTAGAAAAGTGACAAGGAAATCCTAGACTTAATAAGCAATTATAGCAATATCACTGTAGCACGGTGACAGGGTGCAAGGTTAATAACCTCACTATTGTTAAGATGTCAAGTTTGTACAGCACGATCTACAGATGTGATGCAGTCACAAGTTATTTTTGTGGACATTGATTAACTGATTCTAAAATTTAGAGAGGCCAAAATTCAGAACAGCCAACTCAATAGTTACAGAGAAAACAGAAACCAAAAATTTGACATTTTTCAATTCTAAGATTTACTACAAAGCTAATCGAGGGAATATCATACTAGAAAAGAAAAGATTATAGAAATTAAACAACAAAAGAGTAGGTATACTCTCTCCCAAATGTCATGTGAGCATGTATGCAGGTGCATGTAATCATAAAATCATATAACCAACTGATCATTTATAAAAGATCAAAGTCAATACAATAGAGCAAAGACAGTGTTTCAACAGTGCTAGAGCAACTAACATGCACCTGAAAAAAAAGGACAGTAGGAGGAGGAAGAAGAGGAAAAGAAAATGAGGAACAAGAGGAGGACAAAGAAAGGGGGAGGGGAAGAGAAGAATGAGGAAGATGTGTTGAGTAAGAAGAGCAGGAAAGGAAGGAAGAGGAAGAAGACAAGAAGAGGAGAAAGAGTTAAAAGAGAGCTAGCAGCTAGACTCAGATTTATCTTTCAGAAAAATCTATTTAAAACATCATGGGACCTGGAATCATGTAGCTTCATGTAGAGCATGGGCTTACCTTGTCTAAGACCATGTTCAATTGCCCATACTAGAAAAAAAAAGATAACAAAACAAATCAAAATTTCTCAAACCTACTTGTCCTAGTTAAGTTTCCTGATGCATCCAAAAACGCTAACCAAAAAAAAAAATTTTTGACTTACACTTACATTTTATATTACAGTCTACCACAAAGAAATGTTGGTATAGGAAATCAGGACATGAAGCTGAGAGCAGGAACTGAGGCAGAGACCACAAATAAGCAGCGCATATGGGCTTGCTTCTCATAGCTTGTTCGGCCCACTTTGAAAAAGCACTGCCTATATTGAGCTGGACCTGAACATATTAATAAATTATTAAATAATGACAAAGTCTCCCAAGAATGCCCGTGAGTCATTCTGAAGAGCAAAGTTCTTCAGTAGATGGTCTTCTTCTCAGGTGGCGGGGGTGGGAGGGGTGGGGGTGGTAGGAGGATACACCTAAAACTCTACAAGATGATATAAGAAAACGTATATCACAAGACATATATGATAATGACTTTCAGATACAACACTAAAGAGTTGATCAATGTAAAAAGGAGGGTAAGTTCAGAATGGCTAAGATAAAAAAGTCAGGTAACAGCAGATGCTCGAAAGGATGTGGAGAAAGAGGAACACTCCTCCATTGCTGGTGGGATTGCAAGCTGGTACAACCACTCTGGAAATCAGTCTGGCGGTTCCTCATAAAATTGTACATAATACTACCTGAGGACCCAGCTATACCACTCCAGAAGATGCTTCAACATGTAATAAGGATGCATGCTCCATTATGTTCAAATTCACAGACCAAAGTTCAAGAAGGAAGAAGGAAAACCAAATTGTGGATGCTTTGGTGCTTCTTAGAAGGGAGAACAAAATGCTCACAGGCGGAAATATAAAGACGAAGTGTGGAACATAGACTGAAGGAAAGGCCATCCAGAGACTGCCCTACCTGGAGATCCATCTCATATACAGTCTCCAAACCTGAAAGCTATTGCAGATGCCAAGAAGTGCTTGCTGATAGGAGCCCAATAAAACTGTCTCCTGAGAGGCTCTTCCTGAGCCTAACAAATATAAACACGGATGCTAGCAGCCAACCGTTGGACTGAGCACGGGGTCCCTGATAGAGGAATTCGAGAAGAGTCTGAAGTAGCTGAGGGTGTTTGCAGCTCCATGGGGGGAGGAGCAACAGTGTCAACTGGCCAGAACCCCAGATCTCTTGGGAACTGGACCAACAACCGAAGAGTAGACATGGAGGGACCATGGGGCTCTGGCTGCATATGTGGCAGAAGATGGCCTTGTTGGACATCAGTGAAAGGAAAGACCCTTAAGCCTGAGGGGGTTCGATGCCTCAGTGTACAGGAATGCCAGGGCGGGAAGATGGGAGTGGGTGGGTGGGGAAGCACCCTCATAGAGGCAGGGGAGGGAGATGGTATAGGGGGTTTCCAGAGGAGAGACCTGGAAAGGGGATAATATTTGAAATGTAAGTAAAGAAAATATCTAATAAAAGGAAAAAAGAAAAGGAAGATAAGCTGTACTTCCTCAAAATTCACGTTTTGCTCTATTAGAAACAATGCCAAGGGAATATGAAAACATGTCAAAGACCAGGAGAAAATACAACATGCTTACTTTTTTTAAAAGAAGTTATTCAAAATGCAAGGAAATCTTATAACCTCACACCCCCCCCAAAAAAAGTTTCATTTAAAAATTAGTAAACAGGCACTATTACAAAGAAGACAGACCCAGAGAAAATAACTATACACAAAGATGCATACCATCACATGACATTCAGAGAATGCAATTCCTGATAGACATCATTTCAGCTCCATTACAACAGCCAAGCCTCCATCAACTGACGTTAAACACTGATGAAGGAAAAGCAAAAGGAAACATCTTTCTTTGCTGATGACAAGAAAATGAGCACAGTCACTTTAAAAGACAATTTTGACAATTTGTTACAAATCTCCATGTTCTTAACATGAAATCCAGCCATGTTTCAGCTTATTATTACCCAAAGGATTTTAAAACATGCCCGGACAGAAACCTCATATGATGTTTCTAGAAACCTCATTCTTACTTGCCAAAACTTGGAAGCAACCAAGATGTCCAACAGTCAGCAAGTTAAAACAGTGATACATACACACAGTGAAATACTGTTCAGTGGTAAAAGCAAATGATTTTTAAGACACGAAAAACATGGAATGCACAAATGTGCATTATTAAAGAAGCCATCCTATAATAACCATATTCTGAATATTTCTTGTTATTGGCATCTTAGTAAAGGAAAAATGTGAAGGCAATAAATGTGATAGGTAGAAGATATGAGAAAGAAAATATTTCTTAAAGATTTCTTAAATAAAATAAATTCTATCCCTTTCTGCTGTCCCTTTCTTCTATCCAGCTTTTTCCAGTTGCCCTTGCTCATGCCCCTCTCTTGCCACTCCCATTCCCAAGTTGATAGCCATTTTTCTTTATTGTTGTTCATACACACACATACACATGTATATGACAAATATATAGATACAACCCTCTAAGCCCATTTTTGTTCTTTGTGTGTATATGGCATCAGGGCTGACCAACGTGGTTGTACAAGTTTTCTCTCCCACCAGCAATGAAAGAGTGATGGGAAGTGGGGGAGAGAGGAAGCTAAGACTGAGAATGGAAATTTTTGAGAGAATCTCTAGGATTATAGGCAGACCTAGATGAGGGAGGATATGGGGAGTCCATGGGATAAAAGTGTTTCCGTTGCTCCACTTTGTTGAAAGTGTTTATAAGCTGTAGGAGTACTTGGGTAGAATTTTTGGGGTCACATATGTATATGATCATAACATCTATGACTAGCAATACTTTGACTTCTTACTTTCTAGCTGTCCTACAATAGCAAATCCTGGATGCTGGCACAGCAAAAGCACAAAAAGATGACCTTAGTTGCAATCTTATAAAGATGATAGAGGCCTCTAAAGAGGAAATAAATACAACGCTTAAGAAAGTGCAGGGCACTATAATCAAAGAGCTGAAGGAAATGAATAAAACTGTTTAAGACTTGAAAATAGAAATTTTAAAAAAACTGCATACAGAGGAAATCCTAAAGATAGAAAACCTAAGAAAGAGAACAGGAAATACAGAAACAAGCATCATTCACAGAATACAAGCAAAGGAAGATAGAATCTCAGGCATAGAAGATACAATAGAGGAAACAGATACATTTATATGTTAGTCAAAAACAAAATGGTAAATCTAAAAGTTCCTGACACAAAACATCCAATAAATGTTGGACACTATGAAAAGACCAAACCTAAGAATAGTAGGAATAGAAGAAGTCGAATATTCTCAGGCCCAAGGCCCAGAAAATATTTTCGATAAAATTATAGATGAAAACTTCCCAAGCTTAAAGAAAAATATATTTATCAATATAGAAGAATCTTATAGATACCAAATAGATTGAACCGAAAAAGATAATCCTCCTGCCACATAATAGTCAAAACACTAAATCTACAGAACAAAGAAACAATATTAAAAGCTGCAAAGGAAAAGGTCAGGTAAGATATAAAGGCAGACATATCAGAATTAGACCTGACTTCTCATCAGAGACTCTAAAAGCAAGAAGGGCCTGGACAGATGACTTGCAGTCTCTATGAAACCACAGATGACAGCCCATATTGCTATGCCCAGTAAAATTTAAAATCACCATCGATAGAGAAAACAAGATATTCGGAGAATAAAACTAATTTAAACAATATTTATCTAAAAATCCAGTCCTACAGAAGATACTAGAAGAAAAACTCCAGTCCAAGGAAGTTAACTGTACTCAAGAAAACACAAGAAGTGAATTACTGCACACCAGCAAATCCACAAGAAGGGAAGTACACACACACACACACACACACACACACACACACCATCAACACCAAAATAACAGGAATTAACAATCATTGGACACTAATATCTCTCATCATCAGTGAACTCAATTCTCAGTTCCCCAATAAAATGACATAGGGTAAGAGAATGGATGTGAAAACAGGGTCCATCATTCTTCTGCATACAAGAAACACACCTCAGAAACAAAGATAGACACTATCTCAGAGAAGAGGGTTGAAAAAAAGGTTTTCTAAGTAAATGGACCCAAGAAATAAGCTGGAGTAGCCATTCTAGTATCTAGTAAAATAGACTTTCAACCAAAAGTAGTCAAAAGAAATGAGGAAGGACACTTGATACTCATCAAATGAAAAAATCCACCAGGAGAACTTCTCAATTCTGAATCTACACCCGAAATGCAAGGGCACCCACATTAAGAAAAGAAGCATTACTAAAGATAAAATCACACATCAAGCCCTATGTATTAGTAGTGGAAGTCTCCAATACTCCACTGTCACCAATAGATAGGTCATCCAGACAGAAACTAAACAGAAAATAATAAAACTAAACAGACATTATAAAACAAGTGGACCTGGCCAGGCAGTGGTGGTGCATGCCTTTAATCCCAGCACTTGGGAGGCAGAGACAGGCGGATTTCTGAGTTCAAGGCCAGCCTGGTCTACAGAGTGAGTTCTAAGATAGCCAGAGCTACACAGAGAAGCCCTGTCTCAAAAAACCAAAAAAAAAACAAAAACAAAACAAAAAAAACCAAGCAGACCAATCAGATATCTACAGAACATTTCACCCAAATAAAAAAGAATATACTTTCTTATCAACACCTCACAGAAATTTCTTCAAAATGGACCACATAGTTGGTCACAGAGTAAGTATTAACAGATACCAGCAAACTGAAATAATCCCTTATGTCGTGTCAGACCATCACTGGTTAAAGCTGACCTCATCAACAACAGAAACAACAGAAAGCCTACAAACTTATGGAAACTGAACAATTTTCTACTCAATGACCACTGAGTAGGGAAGAAATAAAGAGAATTAAAGACTTTCTAGAATTCTATGAATTCAATATACACAAACTTATGGGAATTTTCATTACACAATGAAATCAATGCAAAGCAGAAAGTTCATAGCACTAAGTACTTTGATAAAGAAATTGGAGATATCTTATATGAGTAACTTAACAGCACACCTGAAAACTGAAAAGAAGGAAGCATACCCAAGAGGAGTGAATGCAGAAAATAATCAAACTCAGGGCTGAATTTAACAAATTTCAAACATAGGGAACAATACAAAGAACCAACAAAACCAGAGCTGGTTCTTTGAGAAAAATCAGTAAGATAGACAAACCCTTAGCCAAACTATCTAAGTCAGAGCGACAATACCCAATTTAACAAAATCAGAAATGAAAAGGGAGAGATAACAACAAAACTGAGGAAATTCAAAACATCATTATTAGCTCTTACTTCAAAAGCCTGTACTCTACAAAATTGGAAAATCGACACAAAATGGATGGTTTTCTAGACAGATACTGCTTATCAAAGTTAAATCAAGAACACATAAACTATCTAAACAGTCCCATAACCCTTAAAAAAATAGAAACAGTTGTTAAAAGTCTCACAACCAAAAGAGAAAAGCCTAAGGTCAGATGGTCTTAGCACAGAATTCTATCATTCTTTCAAAGAAGAGCTAATACCAATACTCTACAATTTCACAAAATATAAACAGACAGAACATTGCCAAACTCAATCTATGAGGTTACAGTCACTCTAATACCTAAACAACACAAATACTCAACCACGAAAGAAAATCTCAGACCAAGTTTCCTTATCAACACCAATGAGAAAATACTCAATAAAATACTTGCAAACCAAACCCAAGAACACATCATAAAATCATCCACCATGATCAAGTGGGCTTCTACCCAGAGATATAGGGATGGTTTAATATATGAAAATTCATCAATAGAATCCACCATATAAACAAATTAAAAGAGAAAAAAACCCTGCCAGCTGGTTCACAGGCAAGCCCAGCAGCCACAAGGTCTGTCCTGTCCCCTCTGTACACCATCCTCCTGTCCATACCTCTAGTCACAATCTTTGATGCCTACAGCCATTAGCAACTACCAGAGACCCCTACCCCAACTCCCTGCCTGAATGCCCCTTTGGGCAAACACAGCACTAGCAAGCTCTGCTCTTCCCCCTCTGCATTCCATTTCCCAGGTCATAACTCTGCCAGATTCCCTGGATGACTGCTGCTGGCCAGGACAAATAGAGGGCTACAACCGTCAAGAACTATTAGTTCTGTCTGCATTCCAAAAGCCTGATGCCACCCCAGCTTTACCTTCCATTCTAGAGCATTGCTGACATAGGGGACTACTTGGGTGGGTAAGATGGCCATTTTTACTATGTTGATCTTACTCATCCATAAACATGGGAGGTCTCTCATCTTTTGATATCCTTCTCAATTTCTTTCTTCAGAGATGTGAAGTTCTTGTCATACAGATCTTTCACTTGCTTCGCTAGCTTTATACCATGATATTTTATATTATCTGTGGCTACTGTGAACTAGCTTCTCTCTCTAACTTCTTTCTCAGCCCATTTATCATTTCTATTAAGAAGGGCTACTGATTTCTTTAATTTTGTATCCAGCCACTTTGCTGAAGATGTTTATCAGCTGTAGGAGTTCTCTAGTAGAATTTTGGAGTCACTTGTATATACTATCATATTATTTGCAAATATCGATAGTTTGATTGCTTCCTTTCCAATTTGTATCTCCTTGATCTCCCTTGGTCATCTTATTGCTCTATCTAGGATTTCAAGTACTATATTGAAGAGACAGAAAGAGTGAACGGCTTTATCTTCTTCCTGATTTCAGAGGAATTGGTTAATTGTCTCTCCATCTAATTTGATGTTGTCTATGAGCTTTCTGTATGTTGTTTTTGCAGTGTTTAGGTATGGGCCTTGTATCCCTTATCTCTCCAAAACTTTAACAGAGTTCTTATTGAAAGTTTTGTGTTGATGGCAGACATTTTAATATTTTGTTAATGGCTTGTGTTTGTACTTGTGGTTTCATTTTCATCAAAGTGTAGCTTCATTTGTTTTCTTTCTAGAGTCTTTGGGCTGTGCTTATTATTCAGCTCAAAGTATTTCTTTCTGTATTCTGTTTAACAGTTTTTCTGGGATATGAATGTTTAAGGATGTTAGACTCGTGGAAAATTTTTTGTTCTTTAACTATAGCAAATAATTTTTCTAAATATGGTATTTTAAGTTGGCAGACATAGTGTTTAGAATTTGGAGTAGATTGTTTCAAGGTCTTTTAGATTTCATAGTTTCTATTGAAAAACAGATGTTATTCTGATTGGTTTCCCTTATAGGTGACTTTTGGTTTTTCTCTTACACTTTTCAGTATTTTTTTTCTGTATCTATATATTTAGTGCTTTGGCTATGATATATGGTAGAGTGAATTTTTTAAGTTGGTCTTGTCTAGTTGGGGTTCTATGTGCTTTTAGAATCTGTATGGGTATGTCTTTCCTTTGTTTGGAGAAGTTGTTACATCTATAAGTTTGTTAAAAGATATTTTGCCATTGATTTGAAATTCTTCTCCTTCTTCTATGCCTATAATTTGAAGATTTGATCTTTTATTTATGTTTTACATTTCCTATTCATTCCTATCCTGTGCTTTTAATTATTTTCATTTTCTTTACTGATTTATTCTAGATCTAGTTTATCTTTGAATCCTAATATTTTAATTCTGCCTAGTTTATGTGATTTGTAAGGCTGTGAATTTGCTAGTTGAGATATTGAGTTTTTCAATTTCATCTTTAATTTGGCTTGTATTTTCAGATTTTATTTCTTTATTGAATTTAGTGTTCAAATCCTAGATTATATCTGTTGTTTCATTCAAGTGCATGTATTTTATTTTCTTAAACATCATTGGAGAGTTATTATTATCTTCTTGGAGTTCAATTGCCTATCCATATCTTCTTTAAATTCTGTGAATGCATTCGTAAAGTTTCTTAATTTTCTTAAATTATGTATTTTCAGTCTCTACAATGGTACTTCCATTAGAAAATTCCTCAATAGAATGAGTAGGCTTGAGAAAGACATGATGTATGTCTTTGTTGTATGTTGAGAAGAGGAGAAGAATTTGACCTGGTTGTAAGAACTGGGCAAAGTGTGTGACCAGAGGTAGGTCTGGTAGATGCATATTTAAATCGAGCCAGGGAAAGGTGGCTCCCAAGCTGTGAGTCTAGAGCTAGACAAATGGAAAGGGTTTGAGGATTGAAAGTCTGGAACTAACCTGGATTTACAGATAGTGGGAGAGTTGCGGAAAGTGGGAAAGTTGAAGGAGTGACTTACCTAGGAAAGGTATAAATAGGGCTCCTGGGCTTCTGGTCTCAAATAAGACCTTTTTGCAAATAGTGGAGGATTGAGGGAGAGGAAACAATTTTTAAATAGCAAAACAGTCTGATATAATGTTAAGTGGTAGATACTTTATTGTACATTTGCCAAAATTAATTGAATATGCCACACCAATAGGTCCTAAAGTAACCTGTAGATTTCACATAGTGATGACATTTCAGGGTGAAAATAGGAGTAAACCACTCTTTTGGGTAAGAGTGGCATCAGGGATGGTTGTGCATATTTGTACACGACTGTCTTTCCATTGTCTATACACTTAATGCTTCTTTAAATGATAAGCTATATTAGCTTACAGGCTCTCCAAGTTGAATCTCCATCTTAGTTTCCTTGCTCTCTAAACTCTCTTCCACTAACACAAATTTGCCTTTCGACTTTATAGCCCATTTTTGAACATCCTAAAAAGGCTATTGTTTTGTGTAGGTAAGTTATTGCTTCTTCTGTCAAATAATCAACTCTAGCATTTGTTTCCAAGTGTGGAACATAGTTCAGCAAAATAAAATGTGTAATCAAAAAGTCTGTTTGGACTTTGATTTGGTGTTAGAAAAAAATCAGCTTTTAACGTTCTCACCATTAGCAATCTAATTATCAAGGAAATGTTTAAATACTCTGTGTTTTACTTCCTCTTTCTTTTAAATATCAACAATAGTGCTTGCAACACAGGTGCCATATAAATGAGATATTGCATATAAATATTAATATGTCAAATTGTGCCTGATGTGTAGCAAACATTCACTCAGTTTATATTTAAACAAAATTTTGTTTCAACATTTTAAATATTTAAAGTGTTTTTAATGTCTGTAAATTATCTCATACCAACTATGATAGTCACTTACCTTGGGTAAAGAAAATCTATTTATCACCCTTTTACTGAAAACTGAATTTCTCAAACTGCATTGTCAGTTTGGTAGCACATATTTCCAGTGAGTAGGTGACAGCATCAAGGGGTAGAATGCTGGAGAAAATAAATTCAAGTAAGGAAGATAAATCTTACTTTTGTCTCTCTCTATTCAGCAGCAGCAAACACTGAATATATTCTCTTTCTGTAAACTTAACTCTTATTCACCAGATTTAATTGTCATTTCAGAGACTTACTGCTTAATAAGCTCATCCTTACTAGATTTTTCTGAACTCTGGCTGTCTCATTCGACTCACCTGTTCTGGCTCAAACTCCTTTCCAAGTTGATCGATTTAATCTGGCTTTTCTCGACTTCTCCTTGACTTGCTCTGATTGGTCTCAAACTATCTCCGGCAATTTGTTTTAATCTTCTGGCTTCTTCTTGTTCACTGGCTTTATCTGCCTGTACTGCCCTGCCCTGAACTGAACTCACAAACAAACACAACTCTACTGCACTGCACTGCCTCCCAACTGACTGAACGGAACTGAGTCTCTCTTAGTGTGCTGCTCTTAAATAACTTTTCTCCTGAGAGTTGGGAGGATTCTATCCCTGACTCATTCTGTCAAATCTTTCTCTGAATCATCACTTTGTCTGCAGCTCAATTAGATGTCATTGTTTGGGATTAAAGGTATATACTAAAGGATTATAACCAGAAAGATTAAATACATGTAATAAAGGATTCCAGGCAGAGGGATTACAGGTGTAAACTAAGGTCGAGTCTACATTTCATTGAGATCACACAGACATCAAAGTTCTTTTAATGCCATGTTACTGGATTAAAATTCTTCTACAGACTTACATGAGGCCAGCTTTTCTACAGTGCATCCTCCTTGTATCCACGAATAAGCCTTCCAAACTCTAAGGCTCTGATAACAACACACTCTCCCTAAACCATCAGCCCTGAGTGTGGTAACACCTCTATCTATAACAAAGTCTTCTTGTCAAACTGTTGTTTGCTTTCTAGCTCACAATAACGCTGTAACTGGCTTTCTATACTAATTTTCCCTACTGCACTTCATTGCATGCATTGAGTTTTATGAGTCAGTGGTTTTGCCATTGTGGATTTTAGAAGACCAAGATCAAGGAACAAGTATAAGGGCTCCTGCTGAGGGCTGAGAAGAAAGTTGCCCCATGCCTGTCTCATAGCTTATGGTGATTTGTCAGTGACATTTGGTTTATAAAACCATCACCACAATCTCTTCTTCATGTTCATGCTCTGTTTGTGTCTGTATCTGAATTTTTACTTGTTAGGATGATACTGTCCATATTTGACTAGGGATACTCCAGTATAACCTGATCTTATTTAATTGCATCTGCTATGGCCTTCTTTTCAAGCAAGGTCATATCATAAGGACTAAGGGTTAGGATTTCAAGTTAATTTGTGAGAACACAGCTCACACAATAACCAGGTCAGATGTATATTGAGAGAACTTAATTTTTTAATGTTCTCCTTTGAATGTGGTCTTTTTAAACATGAAAAAAGAAAACGTGGAGAAAAGAAACCTGTGTCTTTTATTTCTTTGAAGATAATTCAAGCGAAGGGAAATTCAGATATAATTAATTCTTTTCTTCTTTTCTAACCCTAGTACTATGTGATTGTTGAATATATCAGTTTATGATTCACCTATATTCCAGTACTGAATGATGTAACTGCATATAATTTATGATTGCTCTTCCAATTAGGTGGGTTCTTTAAAAAGTCAGGTCACATGAAGAAAGTCTGGAAGCTTATTAATTAGAATCATGTAAGACGGACTGGCATTATATGCCTCAACTGAAAGGTATAGTAGAAGCAAAAGGAACAGATTTGCTACATAGAAAGAATACATAGGCTATAAGAGAAGAGGCAGAAAATTGGGCAAAAATACAATGAAGTTTATGCCATGCAGTCTATGGAAGAAGGAGACCACAATACTATTGAGGTGGCCTAGTAAGTGGAAAAGAGATAAACTATTAACTCAGATAAATAGTTTGCAGTCAAGTGCAATAAACTGACATACAAAATTCAGAAGCAACGTTCTTATAAGAAAGTTATTATATTTCAAGTTTTTAAGGTTCTACTCTTATTATTTTAATTGTGTGTGTATGCAAGTGCATGCAAACACGGGAATGTGCATGTCAGAACAGGTGCCTACAGAGACAGTAAGTATTGAATCTTCTGAAAGCTGAAGTTAAGCATGGTTAGGTAATAGCTAGTGTATAGGCAATAAACTAAACATTTCTCCTCTGCAGAGTCCTACACATTTTAAGTACTGCATAATCTCTCCAGCCCCCAGAAAATGATTTTTGATTTGAATTTGCATTTTGAAGAAGGAAAAAAGCATAAATATTTGGGACCTCGTAAGTACTCGGTAAGAGTAAATTAAGCCTGGTAGTGGTGGTGCATGACTTTAATCCCAGCACTCGGGAGGCAGAGGCAGGCAGATTTCTGAGTTCGGGGAACAGAGTGAGTTCCAGGACTGCCAAGGCTATACAGAGAAACCATGTCTCAAAAAAACAAAACAAAACAAACAAACAAAACAAGTAAATTAAGTTGACTACTAGTACTGACTCAAGGCTAAGCTGACATAGAATATATTCATATTTGAAATTAGTTTATTAGTTTAGTTAATGCACCACTGTAAATCTCAGAACATAGTTGTCCCAAAAGTGTTTTTAATGTTCTGTATCAGTAGGAAAGGAAGTACCTCATTCTCAATGGCTCATAGAACCTCCAGTTTGTAAAGGGTTAAATTTGTTTTGGCACTCATAGTTATTTTAAAATTCACCGCTACCCAAATTTGTAAAGGAATTTTATTCCAGCAACATGGCTGCTCATGCAAAGGATCACATCTAAAGATATGAATTGGCTGGGGTGCAGACATCCCCTTGATTACAATATGATCTGGCTGGAATACATACAGCCTTAGCACACAACTTTTATAGATGATAGATAGATAGATAGATAGATAGATAGATAGATAGATAGATAGTTTTTTCGCATTTCAAATGTTATCCCCTTTCCAGGTTTGCCCCTATTCCCGGAAACCCTTATACCATACCTCCTCCACTGCTTCTATGAGGGTGTTTCTCCACCTACCCACCCACCCATCCCCTCCTTCCCGCCCTCTAATTCCCCTACACTGCAGCATCCATCGAGCCTTCATAGGACCAAAGGCCTCTCCTCCTATTGATGCCTGACCAGGCCATCCTCTGCTACATAAGTGGCTGGAGCCATGGGTCTCTCCATGTGTACTCCTTAGTTGGTGGTTTAATCCCTGGGAGCTCTGGGTCTGGTTGGTTGATATTATTGTTCTTCCTACGGGGTTTCAAACCCCTTCAGGTCCTTCAGTCCTTTCTCTAACTCCTCCATTGGAGACCACACACTCAGTCCAATGGTTAGCTGTCAGTATCCTGAGTGAGGTAACCCAATCACAAAAGAACACACATGGTATGCGCTCACTGATAAGAGGATATTAGCACAAAAGCTCAGAATACCCAAGATACAATTCACAGACCCCATGAAGCTCAAGAGGAAGGATGACCAAAGTGTGGGTGCTTTGGTCCTGCTTAGAAAGGGGAACAAGAGTCTGTGCCACAGGGCTCCATAGCCAAATAGCACCAGGAGAAAACTAACCTCCCAAGAGTGTGGACAAGCCTGTGAGTGGAGGTTAGACAAGCACCACTGCTCAGCAGGATGCAACTAGAAACACCCAGAAACACAGGAACTGAAGAGCAGCCTGGGACAGGAGCCTTCTTGTTTCCATCTGTGGCCAGGGACCTCAGTCTGTGCCATACTGCTCCATACCCAAATAGTGCAGGAAAAGAGCTAGCCTCCCAGGAGTGTGGACAAGCCTGTGAGTGGGGATAAGGCCAACACCTCTGCACAGAGTGACCCGCCCGGAACCCTCTGGGCACAGGGACTGAGGAGTGGCCTTCCCATTTCCTTCTACAGTCCGGAGCTGATCCTGGGACATAGGGCTCCATACTCAAATAGTGCCAGGAGAGAACTGATCTCCCAGGAGTGCCAACACACATTTGAGCACAGGCAATATCACCAATTCTGTTCAAATTTCTCAATCAAGAGGGACCGTCGCAGAGCCATAACACACAGGGACCAAGGAACAGCTGGGAACAGGATCTTTCTGGTTTATGCCTGCACCCCAGAGCTAACCCTGTACCACAGAACTCCAAATCCAAATTTCTCTTACAGATAGCTGGTCTCCAAAGAGTACTGATGCAGGGGCTTACAGGAGGGACAAGCCACAGTCAGAGAGAGCAAGACCAGCTAACACAAGAAATAACTAGATTTGTAAAGGCAATGGCAAGAACATAAGGAACATAAACCAAGAATACTTGCCATCTTCAAGAACCCAGTTCTTCCACCACAGCAAGCACTGGATACACCAATGGACCAGAAAAACAAGACTCAGTTTTAAAATCATATCTCAGGATGATGATGGAAGACTTTTAGAAGGAAATAAATAACTCCCTTAAAGAAATACATAAGAACACAGGTAAACAGCTAGAATCCCTTAAAGAGGAAACACAAAAATCCCTTAAAGAATTTAAAGAATTACAGGAAAGCACAACCAAACAGGAGAAGGAAATGAACAAAACCATCCAGTATCTAAAAATGGAAACAGAAACAATAAAGAAATCACACAGAGAGACATCCCTGGAAATAGAAAACCTAGGAAAGAGGTCAGAAGTCATAGATACAAGCATCACCAACAGAATACAAGATATAGAAGAGAAAATCTCAGGTGCAGAAGATATCATAGAAATCATTGACATGACAGTCAAAGAAAACGCAAAATTCAAAAAGCTCCTAACCCAAAACATCCAGGAAATCCAGGACACAATGAGAAGACCAAACAGAAGGATAATAGATATAGCAGGGAGTGAAGATTCCCAACTTAAAGTGCCAGTAAATATCTTCAACAAAATTATAGAAGAAAACTTCCTTAACCTAAAGAAAGAGATGATCATAAACATTCAAGAAGCCTACAGAGCTCCAAATAGATTGGATCAGAAAAGAAATTCCTTCTTTCACATACTAGTCAAAACACAAAATGCACAAAACAAGGAAAGAATACTAAAAGCAGTAAGGGAAAAATGTCAAGTAACACATAAAGGCAGACCTATTAGAATTATACAAGACTTCTCACGAGAAGCTATGAAAGCTAGAAGATCCTGGGCAGATCTCATACAGACCCTAAGAGAACACAACTGCAATCCCAGGCTGCTATACTCAGCAAAACTCTCAATTACCATATATAGTGAAATTAAGATATTCTATGACAAAATCAAATTTGCACAATATCTTTCCACAAACCAAGCCCTACAAAGGATAATAAATGGAAAATGCCAACTCAAGGAGGGAAACTACACCCTAGAAAAAGCTAGAAAGTAATCTTTCAACAAACTCAAAAGAGGATAGCCACACAAACATAAAAATAACATCGAAAATATCAGGAAGCAACAATCACTATTCCTTAATATCTCTTAGCATCAATGGAATCAATTCCCCAATAAAAAGAAATAGACTGACAGACTGGATCCATAAACAGGACCCAGCATTTTGCTACATCCAGGAAATGCACCTCCATGTTAAACACAAACACTACCTCAGAGTAAAGGGCTGGAAAACAATTTTCCAGGAAAATTGTCCTGAGAAACAGGCTGGAGTAGCCATTCTAATATCGGACAAAATCGACATTCAACCAAAAGTCATCAAAAAAGATAAGAAAGGACTCTTCATACTAATCAAAGGAAAAACCTACCAAGAAGAACTCTCAATTCTGAACATCTATGCCCCGAACGCAAGAGCTCCCATATTCATAAAAGAAGCTTTACTAAAGCTCCAAGCACACATTGCACCTCACACAATAATAGTGGGATATATCAACACCCCACTTTCATCAATGGACAGATATTGGAAACACAAACTAAACAGAGACACAATGAAACTAACAGAAGTTATGAACCAAATGGACTTCACAGATATCTATAGAACGTATCTTCCTAAAATCAAAAGAATATACCATCTTCTCAGCACCTCATGGTCCCTTCTCCATAATTTACCATATAATTTGTCACAAAACAAACCTCAACAGATATAAGAAGATTGAAATAATCCCATGCCTTCTATCAGATTGCTATGGATGAAGGCTAGTCTTCAATGACAACAACAACAACCACAGAAAGCCCACATACACATGGAAGCTGAACAATGCTCTACTCAATGAAAACTTGGTCAAGGAAGAAATAAAGAAAGAAATTAAAGACTTCCTAGAATTTAATGATAATGAAAATACAACATACCCAAACCTATGGGAAACAATGAAAGCAGTGTTAAGAGGAAAACTCATAGCTCTGAATGCCTCCAAAAAGAAACGGGAGAGAGCATACACTAACAGCTTAACAGTACACCTGAGAGCTCTAGAACAAAAAGAAGCTAATACACCCAAGAGGAGTAGAAGGCAGGAAATAATCAAATTAAGGGCTGAAATCAACCAAGTAGAAACAAAAAGAACTGTACAAAGAATCAACAAAACCAAGAGCTGGTTCGTTGAGAAAATCAACAAGATAGATAAACCCTTAGCCAGACTAACCAGGGGGCACAGAGACAGTATCCAAATTAACAAAATTAGAAATGAAAAGGGAGATATAACAACAGAATCTGAGGAAATTAAAAAAATCATCAGATCCTACTACAAAAGACTTTACTCAACAAAATTAGAAAATCTGAATGAAATGGACAAGTTTCTAAACAGATACCAAATACCAAAGTTAAGTCAGGATCAGATAAACCATCTAAACAGTCCCATAATCCCTAAAGAAATAGAAGCAGTCATTAAAAGTCTCCCAACCAAAAAAAGCCCAGTACCAAATGGGTTCAGTGCAGAATTCTATCAGACCTTCAAAGAAGACCTAATCCCAATACTCTTCAAATAGAAACAGAAGGAGCACTACCCAATTCATTCTATGAGGCCACAGTCACACTAATACCAAAACCTCACAAAGACCCAACAAAAAAGAAAACTTCAGACCAATTTCCCTTATGAACATCGATGCAAAAATACACAATAAAATTCTCACAAACCGAATCCAAGAACACATCAAAATGATCATTCACCATGATCAAGTAGACTTCAGTACAGTGATGCAGGGATGGTTCAATACCCAGAAATCCATCAATGTAATCCACTACATAAACAAACTCAAAGAAAAAACTACATAGTCATTTCATTAGATGCTAAAAGAGCATCTGACAACATTCAACATCCCTTCATGATAAAAGTCTTGGAAAGATCAGAAATTCAAGGACCATACCTAAACATAGTAAAACCAATATATAGCAAACCAGTGACCAACATCAAACTAAATGGAGAGAAACTCGAAGCAATCCCACTAAAATCGGGGACTAGGCAAAGCTGCCCTATCTCTCCCTATCTATTCAATATAGTACTTGAAGTTCTAGCTAGAGCAATTAGACAACCAAAAGCACATCAAAGGGATACAAATTGGAAAAGAAGAAATCAAAATATGACTATTTGCAGATGATACGATGGTATACTTAAGTGACCCAAAAAACTCCACCAGAGAACTGCTACAGCTGATAAACAACTTCAGCAAAGGGGCCAGATATAAAATTAACTCAAACAAATCAGTAGCCTTCCTATACTCAAAGGATAAACAGGCTGAAATAGAAATTAGGGAAATGACACCCTTCACAATTGTCACAAACAATATAAAGTATCTTGGTGTGACTCTAACCAAACAAGTGAAAGATTTGAATGACAAGAAATTCAAGTCTCTGAAGAAAGAAATTGACGAAGACCTCAGAAGTTGGAAAGATCTCCCATGCTCATGGATTGGCAGGATTAATACAGTAAAAATGGCCATCCTGCTGAAAGCGAGCTATAGATTCAGTGCAATCCCCACAAAAACTCCAACTCAATTCTTCATAGACTTAAAAAGAGCAATTCTCAAATTCATTTGAAATAAGAGTAAGCCCAGGATAGCAAAAACTATTCTCAACAATAAAAGAACTTCTGGGGGAATCAGCAACCCTGACCTCAAGCTGTACTACAGTGTAATAGTAATAAAAACTGCATGGTATAGGTACAGTGACAGGCAGGTAGATCAATGGAATAGAATTGGAGACCCAGAAATGAACCCACACACCTATGGTCACTTGATCTTTGACAAAGGTGCTAAAACCATTCAGTGGGGAAAAAACAGTATTTTCAACAAATGGTACTTTTTCAACTGGTAGACAACATGTAGAAAAATGCAAATTGATCCATTCCTATCTCCCTGTACAAAGCTCAAGTCCAAGTGGATCAAAGACCTCCACATAAAACCAGATACACTGAATCTAATAGAAGAGAAAGTGGGGAAAAGTCTTGAAAACATGGGCACGGGGGAAAGTTCTTGAACAGAACACCAATGGATTATGCTCTCAGATCAAGAATCGACAAATGGGATCATGAAATTGCAAAGGTTATGTAAGGCAAAGGACACTGTAAAGAGGACAAAACAGCAATCAACAGATTGCAAAAACATCTTTGCCAATCCTAAGTCTGATAGAGGGCTAATATCCAATATATACAAAGAACTCAAGAAGTTAGACTCCAGAGACCCAAATAGCCCTATCAAAAAATGGGGAAGAGAGCTAAACAGAGAATTCTCAACTGAGGAAAATCAAAGGGCTGAGAAGCACCTAAAGAAATGTTCAACATCCTTAGTCATCAGAGAAATGCAAATCAAAGCAACCCTGATATTCTACATCACACTAGTCAGAATGGCTAAGTTCAAAAACTCAGGTGACAACAGATGCTGGCGAGGATGTGGAGAAAGAGCAACACTCTTCCATTGCTGGTGGGATTGCAAGCTGGTACAACCTCTCTGGAAATCAGTTTGGCAGATCCTCAGAAAATTGGAAATAATACTCCCTTAGGACCCAGCTATGCCACTCCTGGGCTTTATAGCCAGAAGATGCTCCAACGTGTAATAAAGACACATGCTTCACTGTGTTTATAGCAGCCTTATTTATAATAGCCAGAAACTGGAAACAACCCAGATGTCCCTCAACAGAGAAATGGATACAGAAAATGTGGTACATTTACACAGTGGAATACTATTCAGCTATTAAAAACAATGACTTCATGAAATTCACAGGCAAATGGATGGAACTTGAAAATATAGTCCTGAACAAGGTAATTCAGTCATAAAAGAACAAACACGGTATGTACTCACTGATAAGTGGATATTAGCCCAAAAGTTCAGAATACCCAAGATTCAATTCACAGCAACTGTTGGACTGAGCGTGGGGTCCCAGATGGAGGAGTTGGAGAAGGGACAGAAGGAGCAGAAGAGTTTGAAGCCCTATGGAGGGAGCAACAATGTCAACTAGCCAGACCCCCTGGTGCTCCTGGTACTGGACCACCAATCAGAGTATACACATGGAGGGATCCTTTGTGCTGACCACATATGTGGCAGAGGAGTGCCTTGTTGTCCATCAGTGGGAGGAGAGTTCCTTGGGTCTGAGGGTGTTAGATGCCCCAGTATAGGGGAATACCAGGGAGGGAAGGCGGGAATGGGTGGGTGGGTGTGGGAATGCCCTCATAGAGGCAGGGGGAAGAGAGGATGGGATAGGGGTTTTCAAAGGGGAGACCTGGAAAGGGGAAAAAATTTGAAATGCAAATAAAGTATCAAAAATAAAATTATATTATATTATATTAAATTAAAAAAAGAAAGTAAAATAATATTTTAACACTCAGAGTATTCTGCCAATCTAGTGCTTAATTTCTTAATTCTTTCCTGACTTCTTTGATCTGTAGAGAGAATGATTCTGACATATAAAATTATGTATTAAAATTGAATAAAATTTGCATAATTAAAATTTAAAAAAAAGAAAAGGGAACAAAATGCTCAAGGGAGCAAATACAGAGACAAAGTGTAGACCAGAGACTGAAAGAAAGGCCCTTCAGAGTCTGCCCCACCTGGGGATTCATTCCATATAGAATCACCAAACCCAGACACTATTGTGTATGCCAAATGATGCTTGCTGAAAGGAGCCTAATATAGCTGTCTCCTGAGAGGCTCTGCCAGAGACTTACAAATACAGAGCACATACCTTTAATACCTAACAATGTAGGTAAGGTTAGTTTGTACAAGGAGGTAGCCATGTTTGAGTGTGAGGTCTAGTTGGGGGGGCAGATAAATTGATAAATCAGAGAAATATTTGACAGAATGAGTCAGAGATACAATCTGCCCAACTCTCAGGATAACATACAGGAGTGTCTACTAGAGCAGTGCAGGAAGAGACAGTTCAGTTAAGGCAGTTGAGTCAGTGCAGTGCAACAGAGTTGAGTTCATTCATGAGTTCTTGCAGGTCAGTGCAGGTCAGCAGAGGCAGATGAAGTCAGAGAATAAGAATGAGCCAGAAGATCAGAACAAATTTG
Source organism: Rhynchomys soricoides (assembly GCA_019843965.1). Classification (NCBI taxonomy): domain Eukaryota; kingdom Metazoa; phylum Chordata; class Mammalia; order Rodentia; family Muridae; genus Rhynchomys; species Rhynchomys soricoides. The sequence goes on along the minus strand of JADRCH010000067.1, from coordinate 1,486,906 downwards.
CAGTTAATTTAAGGCCAAGCAGAGCAATTCAGTAAGAAGCAGAGAGAAGCCAGATTGAATCAGTCGGCTTGGAGAGGCAGAGTTGAACCAGAACAGAGTTGAAACAGCCAGCCAGGGCTCAGAAAGAGAAAAAGGTTCAGTTGAGAAGACATTTACATCAGGTAAATAAAAGTTACATTTACATAAATTTCTAAACATAAAAGTGTAAAACTACCTCCTATCCTAACAATAAGGCATTTACCATACTCCAACAAAGTAACTTCCTCCTAATGCTGTGAGAAAGTGGCTTATTATAGGAGATAATATGTCCAAGTCATTCTATGTGTCTTTCTGGGAAAAATGGAGAGTAATGATTTACAATGCTGTAACTTTATGTTGCTGGTGGTGGTGGTGGTGATGTGTGCTATTGGAATAGTTTACAACAGTATCTGGAGATTATAATATTCAAGCTTAAAATATGATGTGTTATCTTTAGGCTGAAGGGTTCTCATCAGGAAAAAATAGGTCACCACTTGATGGTGTTTATCTTAATTTTAATTTTTTAAGCTTATTTAAATTTGTACCAAGAAGAGGATATTAGATCTTGAACAATAAGCTAATGTCAGATTGTGTAAATGTACTGCTGAATTTTTTTTTTTTAAAAAAAGACAACTTCCATTAACAGAGCCTGGATACTGGATGCTATTCTTAAATGGAAATAATTTGGTACCAGAAATGAGCTGAAGAGGAGAAAGAGATCCATTCTGAGGGCTTTGAATGTGCACCTAGGGCTGATAGGTAGCATGTAATGTACAGATGTACTGAAATCTTCCCAGATGGTAATGAAAGAAATGTTGATCTTTATGATGTATGCAGAGTTTAAGAAGCCATGCCTAGTGCTGAAATCCAATATGAAGTTTCCCTATATTGAGGATCCTTCTGTTAGCCTTACATCTTCGGAAGGGTTTGTTAAATGTTACAATCTGGCCTCATCTGTGCTTTGAAAAATTAGGAAAACTACCTAAGTCAGTGCTTGGGACATAATAGTACTCAGTAGTGTTTTTGCATTCTTTTACTTGAGGTTGAATATTGACAACAACATCTTCCCAGGGGAAGTCACATCTTCCACCATTGCTGGAGAAGATAGGTTGCAAAAAAGACAGGGTTTCTGTACATGACCAACAGCAGAAAACCAAGCAGAAGCTGAAGATTACTGGAGATTAATGGAAGAGGTTATTTGAAACATCTTTCAAATACTTCTATCCTTCCAAATATTCTAGAAGAGAAAGAAAATTAAGGACAATAGGAGTTTGGTGAAAGGATCTGTTACTATCCAACATGGCAGCTACTGAGCAGGTGACATAAACAGCAAGCTCTTGGTTTGTGCACTCAGATGTTTCTATGATTACAATTCTATTGTTTATGTGGTTAACCTATTTTGACAAATAAGCTAATGTATATTGGTTATATAAAATTATTGCTTTTAAAATAAAAGGATATTTATCTTCCCTTTATGCTGAAGAACATACACAACTCTTAGTACTAAAAATTGTCTCACTTCAACCATCACTTTTCTTTTCTTCTATTCTCTGTTTCTCTTGCTTTCACACAAAACTTTTAACTCTCTCTGGAAAATGCTGCATTTGACCTCCTGTCCCTGCTGACCTTTGGAAACTTTGTTAGTGAGTTATAATATAACCAAAAGGTGAGGAAAAGAAGTAAAAAGGAGAGAGAGTAAGAGTCTCAAAAATCAACACTAATTATTTTCTTCTGTCTAATCCTTGGTTCACACAGGAACATGGAAAAATTCCCCAAATATTAACAGTCTTCTGACTAGAGACTATTGACTGTCTCATATGGGAAAGGAAAGAAACATCTGTTCTGTAATTGTCAAGTGAAATTGTCAAGTAAGATCTTTCAACCATGATATAGAGCCAGTTTAAAGTTCTTACAGGCATTATCTAGCAGTAACAGAAACAAAAATAAGTTCAGGGAAGATGGGTTACAGATCTTTTCATTCATCCTCCTGTCTCCTAACACAGCAACATTTTCAGTTTGCCTCAAAATTGGCAACTTCACCAGAAAGGTAGCTATTTTACTTAGTAAATACAGGTGGGTCCCATATTTTTCCCAATAAATACATTCTGTGAAATGCATATAAATCAAATATTTTTGAATGTGCTACATGAGATTCCACTTTTTAAAAAATTGTGTCACAGTTTCTTGTTTATAAAAGTAAATGTCATTTTTGGATTAAATAATTTTTATGGTATTTTTAATTAAGGCATACTTGTAGTCCAAAAAAAAAAAAAACCAAGTTAATATAATATATTGTTCTGCTGAATGCCTCCTACAGTACAAAACTGGCAAATTAGAAACTTTTTGGACTGATAAATGTGCTATTGTCCATATGGAAGTATACCATTCTGAACTGAGAATTTTGGTATCCTTGAATTATTAAGCTACCCCAAGGTTTCCTACAGGATATTTCATTTGAGTTAAATATCTCTCTTAAGCTAAGGTCACAGCTTATTAGTGGCAGGACTAGGTTTGAACCTTTCTATTCACCCAATGTCCTTTAATGTCCCACACAGCCCATAGTACTCAAGCCATGCCAAGATCTCCATACATCACTGTACTATCTTCCAGCCTAGTCCTCCACATCTTTACAACACATTATGTGCCATAATGAAGGCTGACAATGCCTTTCTGTCCTCAAAGGTAGCATTTACAATAATTCACTGAATGTTATTATGAAATGAATATCAATAACCAATCTTAACTTCTCATCTTTAAGAACAAACCAGAAATGCAGAAAAAAGCATCAATTATAAAATGAATCAATCTTTGACCTCTCAGAATTAAATAACAATATAGATATGCTATAGAGATATTAAAATAATTATTTCCATTTCATAACATTCTTAGTTGATAAGTGTATATGTTTTCCAATACCAATTGAAGAAATTCTAATTACATTAGGTATACTACAACTAATCTCTGACCTGAATGCATTGTAGAAATTATATTCAAATGAATAAAGATAAATAAGGACAGTCCTCTTCCTTATATCACACACACACACACATACAAAGGGAATGTGAAAGAGAAAGTGATGAAGAATAGAGGGGTAAATAAGGTGGATAAAGAGAGTAAGAAGAAAGAAAAAAAAGAAAAGTGTAAAGAAAAAGTAGACACCTCAGCACATTGAGGAACTTTTTAATTAAACAAGTAAAAGTTTATCATTATAAAATAAACCAATTCTTACCCTTTTGGTTTGCCATATCCTTAAATTTCTAAAAGAACATAAAATAGTCAAATAGCAGGGTGTGGTATGATACTCAGGTCAGAATAAAGAAGATTCCACTGACTGCAGAGAGCTAGATGCACAAGTTCTTGCATAGAAAAATGATCAAGTTCCCCAAGCAGGAAATGAAATTATGTCTTTGTGAAAAGGGGACAGAAGAGTCTGAGGGAATAAAGAAACATATGTCAGGTTACCCTGCTCTAATGATTTCTGGAACCTATTTATCTCTCACTTATCTTGTAGTCCATATGCAGGGTGCAGTCCCTAATGCTGTCCTGTGGCTCTGGGAAATGGTGAAAAGTCATGTATATGGATCTCACAGAGAGAACCATTTCCCCCTTCAAATCAGGAATGGCTCCCCATGGCTGCTCAACCTTAGGAACTTGGAGAGTATCCATGGTCCAAGAACTGCCAAGGTAATTTTGTGCTGGCTAAAGCTCAGAGAGGAGCTTTTCTTCACATGCTATTGATCACAGACAGGAATATATCTTTCTTAACTGGATGAACTGCCCTTTAAAAGTCTCCCACCTCAGTGTAATAGGACAGATTGAATATTTTTCCATGTTAGTGGGAAGAAGTTTTTCCAGTGACACCCAGTTGCTCTTTTCTTGCAGAAAGCAAAATACAGATTTCCTTTGGGTACAACAGACATCAAAATATAAAAAATAGCAAAAGCTGTCTCACATGCAACACAAAATGACATCCAAATAAATCACATACCAAAAATCACACATGGCAGAAGTAAGCTTCCTTTCTGCAATATTTTGGCTCCTGACATAAATGCAAGAGAATTCTACAGACTACCTATAAAGACTTCTGCTACAAATAAATAATAATAATAATAATAATAATAATAATAATAATAATAAATAATAAATAACAATAATAATAGTATACATGATAGGCTTGCCCTCAAATGTAGAATGAAAGCGAGTCAAACCCAACATATATAATGTAACACAACACTATAATTTCAATATATACAATATATTTTAATAATAGAATATATTTCAACATATTGAATATAACTTCAATATGTTGAAATATATTTCAATAACTACCAAACTAATAAGTAGGAGTCAGACCTAGAGGAACAAATCATAGCTGGCTTGAGTGCCTTTGCAACACAAAATTTGCCTCAACAGTAAGAACCTTAGTAAATCAGGTGCAAATAAAAATCCATTACAAATCTTTCTAGATAAAATTGTTAAATAGTTTCCAAGACTTGAAACATTCTCTTAAACACAGAAAATCATCTTGAATCTCAATTCAAATGAATCCTAATTCATTTCATTCCATATAAATCCCAATCTGAAATTTCAACAGTGTGATCATTTCATTTGAGAAGTTCACTTTGAAAATTCCTCAGTGTTTCTCTCAGCAATAATAGAATTATTTCTAAAAAAAAAAAAAGTCCAATTATATCTAGTGGCAGATTAAGGAAAAGTATATACCTCCTTTCTTTAAAAAAATGTGCATTTTATATGTCTACTAATAACTTAGTAAATAAAAATTATATATAGGATACTTATATGAAATATTAACAAGATATGTTCCCAACCTGTGTATATATATAACTCATTGAAAAAGTAATTTAATAGGAAAATTGGCTCAAGAATATGTAATATATTGGTTAAAATGTTAAAGATGATGTTTGAATTTTTTAACCTGTCAATCCAATAATATTATAAGTTAATTCTCTTGGTGAAATTCTCTTACGACTTTGGGGAGGATTTTTCTTGATAGTTGAACAACTGAAAAGAATCATAGTATACAGTATTCTCTACATTTTAGACATGATGGCAATCCAAGTTATTTGACATTTCTTCTAAAATGATAGATAACTTTATTCTATAGAAGATCTAACCTTACAAAGAAAGCTTAAATAAAATATTCAATTGTTTCCATTTCATATTTCAAATACTATAGCAGAAGAAAAAAGCTATATTTCTCTGTAGTCCCTTGGTTATAATATAAATATAAGCTTAAAATTAAGGAAAAAGAAAACATGACTTAATGCAGAAGAATTTTAATCTGCAATATGGCTGCTCATGCAAGGGATAACATCCAAAGCCCTAAGTCTGTGTGATTCTGCTGAAGTATACACATTTACTTCCTCTGGCTGGAATATAGACATGCCTTTAATACACAGCTTTAGTCCCAAATAATAATGTGTAATTGAGTAGTCAATGAAGTGATGAATCTGAGAGATGTGACATGATATACTATGTCAGTGATAGGATATACCCAACTCAGAGGAGAATAGCACAGGACAGAGAAGTTACTAAAGAGCACTAAGAGAGAAAAGTGATGTGTGCTGTGTATGTATGGTAGTTTTACCGGGTTCTATGGAGACAGATGGCAGAGAGAGAGAACAAGATAGACACAGGTGAAGATAGAAAAAAATAATCAAAGAATAAGAAGGAGCCAGATGATTAGATGATATTGCCAAAGTTAGTATGAGGTCAAGCAGAGCAATTCAGTCAGAAACTGGGAGCATCCAGATTGAATCAGTCAGCTTGGAGACAAGTTTGAGCTAGAATAGCTGAGTAAAACCAGACATCCAGAGTTCAGAAATAACTAGAAAGAATGAAGCAGTAAGTCTCAGAGACAACAATTACATCTGGTGAACAAAAGTTACATTTACAACTTAAGATTAGGTCACTGACAAGGTGAGTTTGCTCATTTTTATTAGATCGGGTATTTTATGAAAAAAAATTCTGACTGCCTGATAAGTTGTGATTATCAAATATAAATAGCTAATGCTGTAGGAGACACTGATATTATTATGTTCCTCTAATATTCTTTTTACTGCAGTAATATTCATTGAATTCTTATTATGTATCAGGAATGAGGCTACAGAAGGGCTGCAGCAAAATATGCTCAACAGCAGACTACAGAAAGAAAACACAATTTTGCACAGGAGAGATATGGAAGAATTTATCAAGGAGATAGTTGATTTCTGGAAAATATTTTCTGTTGAAACAAAAAGCAACAGGAAGAGGGGGCCTACAGATAGGGAAAGGGCAATTGGCTACATCAAAAAAAAATCACTTTTTCTCATATTAGAACACACACGCACACACTTTTGTAAATGAAGAAAAAAGGACCAGCAAGGATTGAAGGACTAAGGCAAATTGTCCAATATAAAATAATATAAATTTATGAAGATGTCACAGGGAATCCCATTGTTTTGTATGGTAACTAAGAAAGTTAGCAACAACAAAAAAAGTTAAGACAAAAAATATTTCCACTTTTAAGAAGTAAAATGTTGTCCAGAAATAATCAAGAAATGAAAAAAGTTCAAAACAGCTATAGCATAGAAAACATACAGGAAGTGATAGACTGATGGGTCCTAGTCAGAGAAGATATGAATCTATTCTCTGAGTAAAAGCAAGATGAATTCCCCCTTGTCTATTTACCAACTCCTCCACACACTCAGTGGAACATAAACCCATGCACACACACATACAGAGAGAGAGAGAGAGAGAGAGAGAGAGAGAGAGAGAGAGAGTAAATAAATGAATTAAAAATTAAAAATAAAGAATGTAGAGGAAGTTGAGTTAGCCTGGTTAGTGGGAAAAGATTCACTAGGTAATTTTGCTGAAGCATTTGAGGAACATAGAGAAGAGATCATTAATTTTTATGGCTAGAGAGATAGCTTTCAAATGACTGCAAAAAATTTTGGCACCTATTCTAGAATAAATAATAATTGCCATAATAGAATACCATTTTAAAAAGTGATCACATGAGTGGGCAGAAAAGAGAGTTCATGAATTCTTTCATAAGTTGAGAGCCATTTGAAAGGCTATTAGTCTTCTTGGCTGGTATTGATGTATCATTTCATCATAAACCAAGCTCACTAATAACTTCTCAAATCATCTATTAAGATTCATATCTTGCCAAGCATACTGGCTCAGTCCTTTCATTCCAGCATTCAGGAGGCTTAGACAGAATAGCTGTGAGTTCGAGGCCAGCCTGGACTACATAACAAAATCCTGTCTACAAAAAAAAAAAAAAAAAAAGCTAAAAAGAATGAAGATTCATGTGTTATATAATAGATGTGCTCGTTAGATATTCCTTCAACATCACAAATTCTATATCTATTATTTTTAAATGTCCAAAAAGGAAAATTTTTATTTAAAGATAACCTGTGATAAATGTTTAGTCAAGGAAGTATCCATTCATAACATGAATAATTCCCCCATGATTATAGGTTAGTCACTTTGAATTTTCATATACTGAATAATGTATCCTTAAAGGGAGTATATCCTGACTGGGAGTTATTTTATGTTGCAAACTGTGTATCTTCAACTTATTTGAAATTTCAGCATAAAATGAATGCAAACATTATTCTAATCACCTATTTACCATAAATATGCCAAAATAGTCTTAGCCAATGAAAAACTCCCCACCACTAAAGATATACCTTCATAAAAGGCAAATTAGATACATATTCTTATGGAAAAGAATTTAAATACACTCTTTGACTCGTGTTCTACAATTTTCTTCCAAAGCAACCATGCTGCATTTTACAAAACTTAATGCTTAGCAGTATATTTGTATTGTTTTCTTTCTTTTGTTGCCTCTCCATTTGGCAGAACATACAGTACTATACAGGCATGTGCATGGATATTGAGCCGTGTCTTGCCAAGAGTCTGCACAATGCTTAGAACTGTTTCATTTTAAAAGAATGTGTGGCTTTTGCATGCTCTGGCACTTTTATATGACTGACACCAAAACTCTGTTAAAAGCAGAAACTACTTGTCATTGAAATTTACAAAAATACAATGAGTTTTAACAGTGATGAATACTGGAGTCACGGAGCAATACACACATAGAGAAGGAAATGAGCCTGGGGACCATGTCTTAGTGGTAGATCTGCTTCTGACAGGAAGATGGCTTGAATAAAATGTATAACTTTTATGTGCATTTTTGTAAGTGATTGCCAAATATTTAATAGTCAGCCAATATGACCACAGTTTATATCTAATAATTTTTTTTCTCTAGTGAAGTGGAGCTAATGAGAAACTGATTCATCTTATCTTGGATTTTTATAAATAGCCAATAAATTTCTCCAATTGAGACAGTTGTCTATACCACTCACTAATAAATTAACACTGTGAGAGCCAAAGAAGTAACTTTACCTACATTGAAAAAACTGCTTTGTCATCTTAACCATTGTCTTTAAACTCTGTGAAATACCTGAAACTCTGCTAAAAACGCAAATACACATTGGGTTCCATTCAGTATGCTGAGTAGGTGACTAGCAATCCTACATTTACGGCAGGAATCCATGTGATATCCTTGTTGCTGGTCTGTAGACTACACTTATAAAAAACTATATAAATTGTTTTTGAATTTTAGAAATGTACTCTGTATCCTACATTAGATGATGACTCAGGTAGCTATTCTAAAGTTCATTTTCACAAAATTTACTCAGAACTGTTTACAGACATGAAAGGGGACAGGAAGGATTTAAATAGCAGCATGGAAATAGCAAAAGACACAGCCCAACAGCTTTGGCTTGAATTACAGCTCTCCTATAACCGATATAAAGTTTTTATCCAGTTAATAAACATCTAAGACAGCATTTCCTCTTACAGAGTTGAGAAAAGTATAGTATATACACAATAGAAATGTTATGAAAAGAAGAAAATATACATCAAACTTATTGAGCCTTTAAAACAGAACATTTTCCATGAATTGGAAGAATTAAAGTTGTGAGAACAGCTATACAATGAAAACAAATGAGATTTCATATATATATATCTCCCCAAATTCATATGGAAGAAGACTAGATAGCCAATCAACCCTGTGCAAAAAAAGAGAGATACTGTTGCCAGGTCACACTGTATGGCCTCAAATCCAACTCTGGAAACATAGTACAAAACAAGTTGGCAAAGTTGGAAATGGCACAAAAATATGTAGGCCAATGCAAGGGAATAAAAGATCCTGAAATAAAGGCACATTGCTATAGTCATCTGGCTTCCATCAAAGATAGATGCTGGGAAGAGAGATTCTTCAACAAATGGTTCCGAGAATGCCAGATATCTTCATGTAGAAGATGAAATGTTCTAAATCTTATCCTGTATAAAAATCAACTCAAAAGACCTTAATGCAAGACCTGACACTCTAAACTGCTCAAGGAAAGTACTTTAAGGCCTAAGCTTAGGCAAACAGGCTTTGAGATCAACTCTCAACAGCTCAGAAAGTAGCAATAATTGACAAAATGAGATTGCGTGGAATGTAAATGCTTCTGCACAGCATAGGAAGCAATCAGCTGAGTAAAAAGAATGGATAAGAGAAAAACCTTTACTACCATATAACTAGCACCTAGAAACTAAAGGCAACTAAAATTTTAAATTCTGAGGAAATGACTAATCAAATTAATACAGGAAGAATGAAATAAACATTTTTCAAAAATGACATGCATCTGGTCAATAAATACATTGAGGAAATATTCAGGTCAGAATATACATTACTCAGTTGTTAAGAATAAGTACTGCTCTTACAGAGGTCCTGAGTTCAGTGCCCAGAATATACTCAGATGATAACTGTGTGTAACTACAGGCCTCCTGGCCCTTCTTCAAACATTCAAGCATGTTCTCTCTCTCTCGTTCTCTCTCTCTCTCTCTCTCTCTCTCTCACACACACACACACACACACACACACACACACATGATAGATGATACATACATACATACATACATATTATAAATACATACATACATAAATACATAGATAGATAGATAGATAGATAGATAGATAGATAGATACATGGATACATAAATACATACATAGATACATACATACTTACATACATAGATACATAGATAAATTTTCAGCATCCTTAGTGTCATGGAAATAAAAAAATCAAACCTACATTGAGACATCTATTCCCAGTAAAAGTGAATATCATTACAAAAGAAAACAGCAGTATAGTGAAGATATCAGACACTGCTGGTGGGAATGGAACCAATGTAGCCACTGTGGAAAAAAGTTTCCTCAAGTAAACAAAACAAAACCAATCTTGTGATCCATCTAAACCACTCCTAGGAACATACCCAAAGAAATCTAAGACTCAGTACTAGACAGATATCTGCTTGTTCAAGTTTACTGTGGTATTATTCACAAGAGTCAAGTGAATAAAGGAATCATACACCAAGAGATGAATGGGCGAGCAATAATGGTAGATCTGGACAATGGCATTTTGTTCAGTCAAGAAAATGATAGATTTATCTATGGTCTACTAAGTAAAATAAGTCAAACAGGCAAATATCACCTCTTTTCATGCAGTAGTGGAACCTAGATCATATGTGCACACATACACACACATATCCATGCAGATGTTTATATATGGGACATATAAGTAAAGTGGACTCTTTGGAGAGTAGAAAGAAGTGAGTGGGAAGAGAATAGACATGAATGTCTTGAGAGCTTATTATGGTCAAAATGCATGATGTACTTCAAAAGTGCATACATATAAAAACCACCACTTGATCCAACCAATGAACACTGACAAATTTAAAAGGACCTCAAACACTTCACTTCTTAAATCTATAACTTATTAATCATTTTTGCTGGCTTAGCAGTCAGTCACCATTACTATTCTGTAATATATAGTGTTGTAAGGTGTCAGGAATTCACCTAATTACTATTCAGTATCTATCGCTTTTCTCTTCTTTTCTTTGTTTCTTTCTTTCTTTCTTCTTTGAGTATTAATAGCCACCATTGTGTAGTCCAGGAAGAAGAATCAGCAGGCAAAGTCTCTTGCCTCCAAGAACAATGGCTTGAAACATACATGGAGACCCAATGCTCAAAAATTGTCCTCTAATTCTCTGATTTCCATGGATCACACACATGCAAAGAAATGGAAAGAGAGGGAGAGAGACAGAGTGGGAGAGAGAAGGGGAGAGAGACAAAGAGGGAGACAGAGAGGGAGAGAGCGAGGGAGAGAGAGAGAAAAAGAAAGAATATAAATAGAACATAAGTAAAGGCAAAACATATTAGTTTGCATATCAATATTTATACTTTATATTTATATTTAGTGACGTCTCTGCAGCCAGAGTGTTTCACACACACACGCACACACACACACGCACACAAGCACACGCACACACGCACACACACACATGCATGTACACGCACACACAAAACAAGGACATTCCATAAATACTACCTTAAATGAAGAATTTGAATGTGAAATTTGATTTACTCAAGGTATCTGTGACAGAGCTTTGAAAATTCATTTCTCTTTGGCCACAGGACCCTATGCTTCTGGAGACTTCTGACCTAACTCCCTTTCCCCTCTGGCTTTTTTCTCAAAAGTAACACGTATGTTCCTTTCAACATACAGATTCAGATGTAAAACTTCCTTGAATTTTTGCTGGGCTGAGCCCTCTCTTCCCTCCTAACTCACAACTCATATCTTTCTAAGATCCTTCCTTAGGAGACTTGTCTGTGGTAGAGTCAGGAACATCGTGACCTAACACCCTGTTAGATAATATAGTTCATAAGAGGATGATCAGTTTTCATGACCTGTGTCCCTGAGATATTTAGCACTATGCTTCATATATGAACAGAACTTATGAAGTTGGCAAACTGAACAACTTCCGCACCTGATGTCTTTATATTTTTTAATCATGGCTCTTGTTGATAAAAGCTTTTTAAACTGATATTTGACATTGTTATTTATAAATGTTATGTTTTCATACACAAATTAACTATATTAATAAAATATGTACATAAGAGTATGTGAAATGTAAAGTTTACAGCCCATATAGAAACTGAGATAAAATCCATAAGCTTTTCTTTCCAAAGGTAGGCATGATTAGGAATTCAGAAAACTGTCAGTGTGTCTGCTGTGTGATTATGTATTTACTGTGAGTGTACTTCACTGGTACATAATTCTGGTGCTTTCCTTTCTCTATGCTTTTATTTTTCTGTTTATGAAATAGAAAAAGGAAAACAATATGAACCAGACGCTCTTCTGTTGTCTGTAAATCCTAAATTCATGTATAATCAAAATGAGATGCCTGAGATCATGTAAATGTGGAGAGAAAGCATCAACTCCACAAAGTTGCCCTCTCCATAAACACACTGTGACACAGAGAATAATTAATAATAATAATAATAATAATAATAATAATAAATGTGATGTAACAAATATTGGTGGAGCAAACTCATCGTAGCCATAAATAGCAGCTGCTAACACACAAAGATTAAGTGCCAAGTGGTTAAAGTAATTACTACACAAGTAACTACTGTGGGGAAAGAATTCTGTTTCATAATCACAGTGCTTTTCCTGTTCTAGAGCATGCTGTCCATGCTCCCAAGAATCTGTGTTAATAAAGCTGTGTCTCTCAGTTTATAATTAAGTAAGACAATCTTTCTAGATAACATTAATCTGAAGAAACTATTATTTCAATAAGTGGTAGAATAATTTGGAAACGTTAAAAGTTAATTATTAAATAATTATCCTCCATGTATATTGTTGGTATTTCACATGATTTTAATGAAATTCTTCAGCAAAACATAAATCTGAATCTACCCATTGTTCACCAACTGGCCTTTAATATGTTGGTTTGCTCCAAATTCCTTAACACAAATATGCTTTTCCATCTCAAGTCTAGATTTTTTTTCTCTAAAGCATAATAGAGTGCTACCTTGGACTATGTCTCTAATAAAACACTATTACTAATTCTTATCTACTTATAAAGCCCACAGTAATTTAAAACTTCTTAGATATACAATATATATGGAATGTTGGAAACAAACATCTAATATACAACTAAAATATACTTGAGGTTTTGAACCTTCAATCTAGATTCATTTTGTTAAAGTATCATGTACACAAATGTATAGTAATATTAGGAAGTTAGCTCAGTTAGTAATATGCTTGTCTCATAAACATAAGGACTTTATATCAATTCTCTGGAATCAAAGCCAGCCATTGTGGCTTATGCTTGTGATTTCAGTGCTAAGGAGGTAGAGATGGAAGAATCCTGAGGTTGGATGAAGAGCCAGTCTAGCCTAACTAGAGAGTTCCAGATCAGTTGGAGATTCAATTTCCAAAATCAAGGTGGCTGGCCCTTGAAAAATGACATCTGAGTGAGGGAAATCTCTGACCTCCATGCTCACACACAAGACTCAAACACACATGAACATATATGTAAAGAAATATATGTGTACACCAAAACTGTGTAGTAACCTCAGAAATGAAAATATTAGATTCCAGTTATCAAAACAAAACCAACAAAATAGTAGAAAGATGACTCGAGAATCTTATGAATGTTTCTCTGGCACCTGTTATTCTCTGACTGAGAATAAAAACCTACATTGACAACTGCTTAGTTGCTTCCTCTTATACCCCATCTCTGATATTGGCTTACACATGAAGGTGATCCTTTGAGAAATTTTTTGCAACTGTTCTTATATATTTTAATTCATTTGAATTTGTATGAAGTCCTTTTTTGTAACAAACGAGTAAGCAAGGAAGGAAGCTGAATCACTCTGAAGAAGTTGACTATTCCAGAGTCTCTTGCAGTGTCTTCCTTTATGGAACCACTTCATTTTATATTCTAATTCATTGCCATACCACATCCATTCATGCCATGCAGTCTCACTGGCTTACAAAAAAAAAAAAAAAAAAAAGTCTTTTGTTTGGTTTTGAGGCCTTCTTAGGAACACAATGTATGATGGGATTGTTTATCACATCTATTTCCTGAAGCAAGATATTGCTCCACCCATTTTAAATTTGGTGGAAATATCACTAATAATAAACTTGATTTCTTTTTTTTTCTCTTCTGGGGCCTAGGGTATGTTAACAAAAAGACATCTCAATGAAGTGTATCTATGAATCACAATATCTAGCCAAATCTTGACAATCTGATCAGATTAAGGTTAGACTGAGTCAAAAAAACAAACTCTGGAAGGGCAATGGAAATTTGACTCAAGCTAGAGTATGTATGCATAAACTACTTGAAAGTATCTCCTAGGAATCCTTAGCTTAAAGAAATGTCTTGCCCTTCTCTCAGAATGTGCTCAAAATAGTTCCATCATGGCTCATGTGGCAATGGAATTATTGCCTAGCTGATTCTATAGGTCAAACAAAATATGTGTCATTGAAAAAGATAATATCTATGCTCCTATCAGTACAGCTGTCTAAGCTCCAGATTTTGTAGGTTCACTTTGTACATCCATGCAAGATCAGATTGTGAAGGGCCTACTGTCAAACTTCGGTCAAAGAACTTAGCCCAAACTCTATGAGTGAGCTATCCTATTAAATAGTTCTGGGTGATACTTAAAAATCCTTGTTATCCTTACTCTACTTCAAAAGTTGAGTTTGTTCCATAGCACATGACAAATATGATTCAAACTACACTGTATCTTGTATCTATTGCCTGAAAATATTAGCCCAGGTAGACCTCTGTAAAGATATTACATGCAGGTAATTACATGCTTCAGCTATATGTTATTTTTGTTTACATGAAGTTATAGGGTATCCAGTTTCTAGAGTCTGTGCATCCTTAAAATGGTGCTTGCAGGTTTCTTTCATCTCCTCTCTACTCATTCTGTCTTTTCTCATTTCTTTTTTTTCCTACATCCTTTATTTTCTTTCTCCCTTCATGGCCCTTCTTTGTTACTTCTTTGTGCATGTGGGTGTCACACTAATGTCCATCCTAATCTTAGCCTCTATTGTGGCTGAGTCCACAAGCACATGCTACACTGTACACAGCTGTAGTTTCATAAAGTGGCATAGTGAACCTATACCTTTCATGCAAAATGAAAAGAATATTATTGAAAGAAATGGGCAACAGAATATCTTGGCATTCTTTTTATTATCTTAAAAAATTAACTAATATTTAAATATTTAGGTTTGGTCAGATTGAACGAGAATGTCTTCTATAAGCTCATGTGTTTTAATGCTTGGTGCCCAGTTGATGGAACTATTTGAGAAGAAAAAGCAGATGTGGCCTTGTTTGAGCAGTGTGTCATTGGGAGTGAATTTTGTGTTTAAAAATGTCCATGCCATTCTTAAATTAGTCTCTGTCTATATCTTGTGACTGTTGTCTCCACAGGTACGCTCTCAGCTGCTGCACAAGCAACATGCTCTCTGCCATGATGACCATGGACTCTCCCTCTGAACTGTAAGCAAGCTCCCAATTAAATTATTACTTTTACAAGTTGCCTTGGCCATGGTGTTTTGTCACAGAAATAGAAACTAGACAATAAGTATGTGCAAAATTGAGTAATGAAATCTACAAGTGCCTTTAGCGTTTTGGAGGAAGGTTAAAAAGAGCTATCAGAATTAAAAGCCTCAAGAAGAAAATTTTAATGAAAAACTGGATAAAACTTTAAAAGATTTTTGAAAAAAAAATTTAAGAGCCAAATCTGTTTTTGTTAATAACAATAAATACTCATAATTATTCACTGTCTAGAAAGAAAGCATAAAAAGCTTCACAGAAGGGCTGTGCACAAAAGTTCTACACACAAAAAAAAAGTAACAAAGAAGGGACAGGGAGGGAGGATGGAAATAAAGGGTGTACAGGAAAGAAAGAAATGAGAAAAGACAGAATGATAGAAGGACGTGAGAGAAATCTGTAAGCACAGAGTTAAGGAGAATGAATAAAGACATACTTTATGTTGAGAATTACAAGGTTTTTTTTTCTTCTAGGAACTTTTTTATTCTAAGTAAAAACATGACCCTGGCCAAATTTTATCCAAAAGAAGCATTAAAGAGACATATAAGACCTGATAAATTATGAATCAAAAAAAGTTCCTCCATTTTAAATACATCATGAATAACAATTTATTTCATTACAAAGATTAAAAATTCAAATCAGCAGGGATCATTGAATGTGGAAGATTCTAGAGTGAACAGCAATAAAGATAGCTGAGGTTCTTAAATGCCAGCAAACAATACAGTCTTAAAAGCAAGTTCATCCCTGAGGACTGTCACTTGCACTATCTCAATGAGTTCTGCTCACTTCCAAGGGAGAACAGCAATCAAAAGTACTGCCGTTATAGAAAGTCTGTGAACTACAGCAATGACTGCCTCTGGAAGATGTCCCCAAGGAAACAGTAGCAATTCTATTTAGGGGTTATTCAACCACTGTTTAATTGGACTTAAGGCAAAATTAACAGGAGAGAATTCATGCCAGGCACTGTAAACCTAGCCAACAACTCATGGCGGGTGAGACCATGGGACTTAGATGAAACGGTAACACTGCCAGTTTGGTGAAATAGAATTCCTAACTATATTCTAATATTCTAAATATATATCATTATATACGCAGATAAGAATAGCTCTTACCCTTCATCAAGGAAGCATTTTTTAAAATAGATGAAGAATATCACATGGATCCACAATTAATCAAAATGCAGAGAATTGCTGACCGTGGGGTACCATGCCTACAAAGGCCACAAGAAGGTATCAGATCCTCTAGAACTGGATTTACACATGTTGGGATCTACCATATGGGTGCTAGGAATCAAAGTCAGGTCCTCTGGGCAAGCAGCCAGTGCTCTGAACTCCTGAACCCCGGGAATTCTTCTCTCAGATTCCTAAAGTTAATACTCTCCAGAATTCTCCCGAACCAAGAAATGAGTAGAAACTGTTTAGTAGGAATGTTAACGAACACCCCAGGCTGGTAAGTCAACGCTGGGGATATAACTTTGCTCCTATGGTCTGCTCCACAGTGGTGCAGCATGAACAGGAATGTGGGGTAGCTTTGTAATTGTTCCCTTTCTATGTGCCCTTACTACTGGAGTTATTAATGACAAAAGACATCGTTCAGACTCTAATAACTAACTGAAAAATGCAATGTCCTTCTGAAGTGATAGTGTGGCCAATGGGTGTGAAAACGGATGCCTGTAAATTTCTTTGTACTCCTTGGGTTCGTTTTCAAACATTTATATAATGCTAAAAGAAAAGGAGACAAAAATTAATGTTCTAAATAAGTAATAAAATCTGACCAGCAAGACCTTCCCTCAGCATCTGTCATGTGCTGATATTTCTTAGTATTTCTTCCCATGACACATCGCAGTAGAGTCTAAATTCTTTTGAGCACTAACAATTACCCATTTTTCTTTCTGTGAGTGAATTACTTTGAGAATCTGAGCTGAGTACTTTATGTAAACCTCACAGATGGATGCCATCTAATTGTTGTCACATTCTTGATTATCACCGAGATACATTGCCATGATAACTTGAATTCCTTGGCAAATTTAATGGACATTTTATATAGTGCATCTTGGCTTGAAAATGTCAAGCAGAGTGAGCGGCACAGACTCTAAGCCTCCCCAGCACCGGAAGAGCTGCTCCGGTTGCCACTCGGACTGCCGGGTCTCTAATCACAAAGCTAAATGACTCAAGTGTTATCAAACTTATTTCTCCCATGTACGCAAGTTCTAAAATGACAAATCATAGGGTGGCTGTTAGCCTGAGATCACACTTCTGTTCTATTATTTAAAGTCTGGATTTTTTTTCCTTAATGTCTGAGATTTCTACGTGGAAAAAAATAATGAACTTTAAGAAATGTCACTTTTACTAACAGAAATTATGGCTTGAACACCTGAAAATGAATATTAAATACAAAAAAGTACATTTAAATAATGTTAAGGTTGTGACACAAACTGACAAATGCAGCAAAATCCAAAGGTAAGGATGACACTCCACCTTAACGCACCCGATACATGGGGGAAAGGGCAGCAGAGTGTACAGTCAGAGATGCTATCCCGCCCTTCATTCTCAGTCTCCTGATTGTGTCAGATGGTGTTTTACCCTTCATATTATTTAATTGGTTTTTGGCATTTGACTTGCTCTCTCTTGCTCAGGAGACTTTTTGGTGCCCATTTATAAATGCCATTTGGAAACCGACACATATTGATAGAGTACTTCAGAAAGGCCCTCTTCGGAGAGCTATCATTTGCTTAGAGTTTGTATGTGTGACTGTTTATCTATATGAATGTTTCAGGAGATGGGCATTTATCTAATAATGTGAGTCTCTGAAATAAGACAAGAGAGTAGTAAAATCCATTAAGTTCTTGGTTTCTTTTTCTGTGCCAAATCTTAACTCTTTGCAGGTATTAACGTCTTCGGTTTTCACACAATATAATACATGAAAAAGTGACTTCTGTCATCACTGTATCACTGTGGCCATGTCACAAGTGAAGAAATGGAAGCCCAGTGACCTTGGTCAGGGTTATTTAACTAGTACCTTTCAGAGTCTATTCAAACCAGGACTTGAGACAGACAACTTCTTATCTAGGGTGACCAACAGAAATAGAAATAAAAAGAAATGTTCCCAAAAGTCAATAAACATGTTTGTATACAATTAGCAGTAGCTAATTAAAAATTCTAATATCAACCAAGCAGCATCTATATATTTTGAATTAATTATTTAAAAAAATAGCATTGGAGCAGGTGAGCTAATAAGCAGAAGGAAGGTAAAGAAACTGACATTTATAAGGGATTTTATATAGACCAGATGCTTCACTGAGAACTGTACACATATCTCTCTCTATTGGTGCAAAATCACTCTAATATTTGTATCATAATCCTTAGTTTAAAAATGAGTAAGCTGTGGCTCAAAACAATAAGAAACCATTGGCCATGATCATGTAGAAATTCTGGTTTTACTGAATGTTAGTTTAAACTTTCTCAAGATTCCTAACTCCCTTGGTTCTTTTGTTCCTATCATTTCCTATAGAGATAAAAATATACATTTTATAGTGTTGCTGTGATTTACTTCATCTCTCATTTAAATCAACAAATAATTGCTGACAATGTATCAAATGCTGTCTTGGGACTGAAATTGTAAGCGATAAAATAGCACTTATGGTGCGTGTTATAGACTGCTGGGGAAAAGCAATCATCGGTAGCAGGAAACTCTGTTTCTCCTACCTCAATTGTTGCCCACTCAATAATAAAGCAAATACCCTATCACAGTACTGAAAATCCTACAAGGGACCTCAATCAAATTTCTTCATATGGATGCACCAGTGGTTTGCCACATGTAATTCAGCCTGTTTAAGATACACTGGAGACAGAAGCTCGTGACTCCAACTCAGGGCATCCTGACTCCAACAGAACACATCTCTGAATCATCATTTCTTACTTTGATGTTGATTTCAGGAACTCTTTCTTTGTTAAGTTACATCCTATGTCCCTGTCATTTTCATCTAAATGTATTGCCTGAAGCTGGTTCCCATAACACCAAAAATTACAGTTGTGGTTATTAAGAAATAAACCCTCAGGGCTCAGGAGATGATTCAGCTCTTAAGAGTACTTGCTCCTCTTTCAGAGAGCTGGAGCTTTATTCCTAATGTCCATATCATGCAACTCACACATTCCTGTAACTCAGCAGGCAACCTATAATGGCTTCCATGAGCACCCACATGCATGTACATCCACATGTGTACACACATAATGATGATGATGATAAATCTTTCAAAATAAATGAATTAACAACAAACTCAAGAGAATTAAGAACTATATTTAATTCAGTAAGACATAAAGTCTTTTTTAGGTAGGATAATATAATGGAATATAATGATAATATAAGAAGTTTTCAAAGTGTGGTTATTTCTAGAACACAGCCACACAATAACACATTCCAGTGAAATAGAAATCAAAAGCCAGTGAGGAGAATAAATGAGAACCGGAGTTTTTCTGCCTCCTCTCAGTGGCCCCAGACCTTTCCATCCCTGTTCTCAACTGAAGTGGGCAGGTCCATGCACACAGAGTAGGAGGACAGAGCTCTCCTTCCCTGCACTTCAATTAATAGTTGTCACTAACCCTGACATGACTCCTCTGCTGCTGAACACACAACACAGCTCCAGGCTCTTCTGTCTACACATAATTCCAGCTTTCTCTAGCCTGAGCATAGTGAAGTAATCGTTCTTAATTTCCATCCACATCCAATGTGTGTGTGTGTGTGTGTGTGTGTGTGTGTGTGTGTGTATACACTGAAAGTTAAGTGCACATTCTGAAACTTTAAACTTGGGGTAATCTTGGGACCAGCTTTGACCAAAACCAAAAAAAAAGAAAAATCTGTACAGAAAGTACAGAAGCCAGCTTCAAGGAGCTTCAAGCAGGTTCTGATTTATTTTTACTATCAAGAACACAAAAGTTAGATGTGGCGCCAAATGCCTTTTATCTCAGCACTGGGGTAAATCTCTGTAAATTAAAGGACACCTTGGTCTACATAGCGAGTTGCAGGACACAAATAAGTATATAATAAAGAGATCCTGTCTTGGAAAAGTTCTTGAACAGAACACCAATGGCTTGTGCTCTAAGATCAAGAATTAACAAATGGGACCTCATGAAATTGCAAAGCTTCTGTAAAGCAAATGACTCTGTCAATAGGACAAAATGGCAACCTACAGATTAGGAAAAGATCTTTACCAATCCTACATCTGATAGAGGGCTAATATCCAATATATACAAAGAACTCAATAAGTTAGACTCCAGAGAATCAAATAACCCTATCAAAATGGGGAACAGAGCTAAACAGAGAATCCTCAACTGAGGAACGTTGTAAGGCTGAGAAGCACCTAAAGAGATGTTCAACATCCTTAGTCATCAGGGAAATGTAAATCAAAACAACCCTGAGATTCCACCTCACTCCAGTCAGAATGGCTAAGATCAAAAACTCAGGTAACAGGATGTGAAGAAAGAGGAACACTCTTTCATTGCTGGTGGGGTTGCAAGCTGGTACACTCATTCTGGAAATCAGTTTGGTGGATTCTCAGAAAATTGGACATTGTACTACCTGAGGACCCAACAATACCACTCTTGGGCATGTACCCAGAAAATGCTCCAACATGTAATAAGGACACATGCTTCACTGTGTCCATAGCAACCATATTTATAATAGCCAGAAGCTGGAAACAACCCAGATGTCCCTCAACAGAGGAATGGATACAGAAACTACACAATGAGTGTGTTAATCAGCTATTAAATACAATGACTTCATGAAATTCGAAGACAAATGGATGGAACTTGAAAATATCATCCTGATGTATTGTAATGCAGTCACAAAAGAACAAACACTGTATGTACTCACTTATAAGTAGATATTATCCCAAAAGTTCGGAATACCCAAGATTCAATTCACAGACCATAAAAAGCAGAAGGAAGAACAAAATGTGGATGCTTCAATGTTTCTTAGAACGGTGAACAAAATACTCACAGGGGGAAATATTGAGACAAAGTGTGGAGCAGAGATTCAAGGAAAGGCCATCCAGAGACTGCCCCACCTGGGGATATGTCCCATATACAGCCACCAAACCAGGACTTTCTTGTGGATGTTTGGAAGTACTTGCTGATGGGATCATGATAAACTGTCTCCAGAGAGGCTCAGGCAGAGCCTGACAAGTACAAAGACAGATGCTTTCAGCCAACCATTGGACTGAGCATGGGGTCCCAGATAGAGGAGTTGGAGAAGGGACTGAAGGAGCTGAGAGGGTTTGCAGCTGCATGGAGGGAGCAACAGTGCCAACTGGCTAGAACCCCAGAGTTCTCGGAGACTGGGGGACCACCAATCAAAGAATATGTATGGAGAGACCCATGGTGCTGACCACATATGTGGCAGAGGAGGGCCTTGTTGGCCATCAGTGGGAAGAGAGGCCCTTGGGCCTGAGGGTGTTAGATGCTCCCATATAGGGGAATGCTAGGGAGGGAAGACAGGAGTGGGTGGGTGGGTGAGGAAGCATCTTCATAGAGGCAAGGGGGAAGGGGAATGGAATAGGGGGTTTCTAAAGGGGAAAACATTTGAAATGTAGATAAAGTAAATATCCAAAAATAAAAAAATAAAAAAATAAATAAATAAAATAAAACACATTTATCTGAGAGAGAGAGAGAGAGAGAGAGAGAGAGAGAGAGTTACCCTATCTCAATAAAAAGGAAGGAAGGAAGGAAAAAAAGAAGGAGAATGAGGAGTGTTTTCTACAGGAGCTCCTGAGTCATAGGGGAAAAACAACAAAAACAAGAGGTCTAACTTGTCCTCAGCCAACATGTTAAAACTAGATATACAATATGGGCTGGAAATAATATTCTTGGCACATTTATTTTATTGATTACCATTACATAGTAATCCCACTAGTTCTATTTTGAGTACTGATCATAGAGTTACTTTAAAGTGCTAACTAGCTCTGTATTCTGAGTTCTGAATTAGTTCCTTCAGTGTAAGACCTAAGAGTATATATGCTATGTTTTGTGTAATTTAATTTAATTTTATTTTTTTAACTTATTCATTTTACATCCAATTCACTGCTTCACTTCCACAATCCTTCCCCCCTCCCCTTCCCTTCTCCTCTGAGCGGGTGGAGGCCCCCTTGGGTTTTCCCCCACCTTGGCACTTCGAGTCTTCGTGAGGCTAGGTGCTTCCTCTACCACTGAGGCTAGGCAAGGCAGAAGAACATATTCACATACAGGCAACAACTTTTGGGATAGCTCCGGTTCCCACTGTTCAGGACCCACGTGAAAACCAAGCTGTATATCTGCTACATGTGAACAGGGAGGCCTAGGTCCAGCCAGTGTATGTTCTTTAGTTGGCGATTCAGACTCTGAGAGCCCAAGGGTCGAGGTTAGTTGACTCTGTTGGTCTTCCATACTCTTAACAGGCTATTCTCACATTGCTAGTCCAGGGTCCAAACTTCTCCTCCTGTCAATATATTTTGCTTCTTTATCCTTACCTGCATTTCTCTGGAAAGTGATGGTTCCTTCATTCTTTTCAGTTGAAAGCCTCTAACTGGAAGTTTCCAGTCTGATTCAGAGACCCAGTATCAAGAATAATGAAATTGTTTCGGATATTGTCCAAAGGACAAGTGATCACCTGTGATCCACACTGCCACTTTGAAAGTTGGTAGGGCAGATAACCTTACAATTCAGGATCTGAAGCAAAGTCTGCCACTACCCCTTTTTGAAGGGAAATTTACTCCTGAGAGTAGAGTGGATTTAGAAGGCTCCCATCTCATTATATTCCTGAGACAAAAGTATAAGTTTTTGTGAAAGTGCACCTAAGGAATTTATTGTATTTCTTCATAATGGCGGATTATAATCTTAAGTATATTTTATAATAAAATTGGCAGGAATTAATTTCAATAAGGAACAACAGTAAAACTACAAGATTTGAGAAAGTCATAAAACAGCAAAATAAAATATATTCTTTTAAAATTGATTTATTTATTCTTCTCTCATACATTATATCCCCTCCACAGCCTCTCTAACATATATTATTGGTACTGGATTAATTGGCCAATAACGAATTTAGTAAAAACCAGTAAGGATTTAACAGTAAGGCTTAACTAGACCTTAATAAGTTTCAGACTTTGATGATCATTACACACTTGACACCAGGAAAAGGCAATAGTTGTTCAATACATATTTAATGTTCTTGCTATTAAAACACAGTCCTGTATCTCTTTTATTAAGAACACTATCCACATACAGTAAACAGAAGGAAATATTGCAACATTTAATTTGTGCAGCAAAAGAATATAATATGTAACTAGATAGATGGTGATGATAGATAGATAGATAGTGATGATAGATATATAATGATGATAGATAGATAGATAGATAGATGCTTACTTTATATTTTATTTTCATTCAAATTTTAGCATCAAACATTTAGATTGCATTATTATATAAGTACAAAACAGGGCTGGCAAAATCATTCAGTGGATAGAGTGTTTGCCACAAAGCTTGATGGTCTGAGTTTGGTGGCTTGGTCCCACAGTGGAAGGAAAGAACTGAATCCCAAAAGTTGTTCTTTGACCTTCACATGCACACTATCACACACACACACACACACACACACACACACACACACAAGCACACATACACACCACCACCACCACCACCACTACTAACACATACATTAGAAACATATTTAAAATACAAATAAAACATATTTACATAAAAAGACTTCACTTGGGATGAACAATTAGGGACAATATAAGTTGTTCATGATCACAGATTAGTTACTTCATTAGGTTCACATCCAATTGTGTACACAGTACATATTTAAATAAAAATATGTAGATTACAAGATAGCACACACTCTGTGATTTTTTTTCAAATATGTAGTTGACATATTTTGTATATATGCAATAATAGTAATAAACTCTACTATACTTAGCAAATATAACTAAGGATTGTCTTAAGGTAAATAAGTTATGTTGGTTTTTTTTCTAGGCCATATTTTATATCTTTTCTGAATCTCTGTGGGAAAAAAAATTCCAGAATTTTCAGTTTTTATGAATCATTGACATGAACTGATTACCTTACAGGATCTATATGATGTATGTGGCAAAATAGTGAAATTCAAAAAATAAAAGCAAATGATGCAGATATCATAAAGAAATAGAGGTACAAACACACAATGATCATGATCCAAAACTTCCAGAACAATCCAGAGCAGTGTTCCTTAAGTTTGTTCCACTCACAGCTCCTCCTGCTCAAGTTGGATTGCATGACCCCATGTATATAGGAAATATAAAATAGGCACGCAAGGCAAACATGAACTGATAAGTCCTAGAAAAAAGAACCTCAGGACAATTGTTTTGTAGGCATATAATTTTATCATTCATTAAAGATTAAAAGAAATTTGCATACTAATGAGACAAGGGCTTGTTTATTTTTACAAAAAAGAAGTAAATCTTGGTTGAATATTTGGTACTTCAGGATGTCTTTTGTACATTTTTCAGAGTAGAAAGCTAAATTAGTTTTATAATCATAAACACTGAGACTACCATCTTACCTAAATACAGAGTCCAAAATAGCAGTATTATGCTTAGGACATTTCATTCTAAGCCCAAGCCAAAATCATTTAACAAGTTTGTATGCAACTCAGGCCAGATGTGGTAGTACATGCTATAGGCATACCACTGAGGAGAAGGAAGTAGAAGATCCAGAGGTCATAATGAGTTGAATTCCAACCCAGGAGAGGAAGCACAGTCTCAAAAAAAGATTTTTAATCAAAAGTAAGTCAACAACTCAAATATCAATTGCTTTAAATTTTCAACATACTAACAATCCAAAGATATAACAATACACTAAAAAACAATGGTTGGGAAACATTAAAATCCTTTGCCTTCCATAATTAAAATATTATGTTTCTATAAGAAAAAAATTTAAAATTACAGTTAAAAAAAAAACACAATTTATAACGCACAATAGAATTGAATCTAAGCCAAAGTATAGCTAGAAGGTTGAATTGGTATGGATGGTATAAAGGCATATACAGTGGAAGGTGTGGATGTTATATCTTCAGCACCAAGGCCACAGTAAAGTCTTAGATGTGACACAGATAAGCATAGCCAGAAAACAGGTCAGTCTTAGCACACTTAATTTCAAACGAAATTTTGTGGGGTTTGCATGCAAAACACTTATACTTTTGCCAAATTTTGCAAACCTGCCACATTTGGTTACATTTGGTATCACAGCTCACAGAGTGATAAAATAATACTACTACCAATAAATATGGTAAATCATATTAAATTAACATTCATTAGGTCCTTGTATAACAAAATATTTCAATAGACTGGGTTTAGAACTCACATACTCCATAATAACAGCAATCATAATTGTCAAGTCCACACCTAACAACCTATTCAACAAAACAAAAGAACAAAAACTAGTACTTTCTTATAAAATTAGGGGAAATTCTGGTATGCCTATTCTTACTATTTATCCTCAATGTTTGGAGGTATTGTTTTAATATATGAGTGTCATATCAAGGCTCAAAAGAGTGAACCCTTGGAAAAGGGTCTCCAGTTTGAGTCACAAATAAGAAGGAGGTACCATCAGAAATAGGAAGAAATGCTTCTCTGAACCCCTAGAAGAGGTAGTTTTGCCCTGGGGAATTCTCTCTCTTAATCAGTGATCAGACTTTTTTAAAAGCAAAATAAGTATTTTATTTGGAAAAAAAAAAAAAAGATTTTTCCCCCCTTGGATTTGGGATTACATGTGTATGTGAGAAAGACCCAAACCTGCCAGTACCATGAAGGAAAGGATGTGTTTCAAAGAAAATGGAGAGATGAGCAGAGGACTGCTGAGCAGATTATTAGTTTTCTGCTTGTTCCTGGGCATTAGTTCCCTTCCAGGATGCTCAGTGGAAGCAACTGGCTTGTCCCTACAGAGGATTAGCATGAGTGAACACAGCTGTGCCGATCTGGCACACAGTGATCCATTTCCAAATCTGCCATCCTCTAACTTCTTCACCCCACAGTTGTTGCTCAGAGTGCCCTAATCCCCCACAAGAACAGGAGTCAAGCCCAAAGCCTGGCTCTCTTTTCCATGTCCCCAAGGGTAATCTGTCATCACAGGCAGTAAAGTTATGTCTCCTTGCTGCTTTGAAACAATGTTAACAAACACAATTGAAGAACATTTATCTATGCTTAACAGTGTTTTGTTGTCTATTGATAAGAGACCCATGCCTACCCTTGGAATCTTAGTTTCATTATGACTAAGACAAGCTAATGAAATATTGGGACTACATCTACTATCCAAGAGGAAGAATATTGATTTCAGGATTCTAGAGAATTTTTTACCAAATATTTTTCTGAGATTAAAGAGTACAATTCAAACCCAGCAATGAAAGTCAAAAAAGATATAACCACACAAAAACTTAGATTAGAAAGAATGCTAAGCTTCTGATTTCCATCTGTGGTGGGAAACCTCTGCCTGGGCCACCAGGGCTCCATAGCCAAACATCACAGGGAGAAATCTAGCCTCCCAGGAGTGTGGAAAAACCAGCGAAAAGAGGGCTTCAGACACAGGGACTGAGGAACATCCACGAGGTAAGAGACTTCCGATTTCCATCAGTGGTGAGAGAGCTCTGCCTGGACCACCAGGGCTCCATAGCCAAATAGCACTGGGAGAAAGCTAGCCTCCCAGGAATGAGGGCAAACCTGACTGCTCAGAGGGACCCATCTGAAATCCCCAGGACACAGGGACTGAGAACGGGGGTTCGGGGTTCTTTCCATGGCTGGAGAGCAGATCCTGTGACACAGGGCTCGATACTCAAATAGTGCCAGGAGAGAGCTGGTATAACAGGACTGCCAACTCACCTTTAAGCACAGGCAAGACCATCACTTCTTTCCAAATTCACTGGACCAAGAGGAACCCTTGCAGAGCCATCAGGACACAAGAAAAAAAGGGTCCGCTGGGGATTAGATCTTGTTGTGTCTGTACCCCAGAGCTGACCCTGCACCAAAACTCTCCAAACCCAAATTCCTCTCAGAGAGAATTGGTCTTCAAGGAGTATTGACTCCTAGGCTTGCAGGAACGACAAGCCACAGTCAGAGAGAGTAAGACCAGCTAACACCAGAGATAACCAGATGTCGAAAGGCAAGAGCAAGAACACAAGGAACAGAAACCAAGACTACTAGGCATCATCAGAACCCTGCTCTCCCACCACAGCAAGCCCTGGATTCCCCAATACTCCAGAAATGGAATACTCAGACTTAAAATCACATCACAAGAGGATGATAGAAGATTTTAAGAAGGAAATAAATAACTCCCTTAAAGAAGTACAAGAGAACACAGGTAAACAACTGGAAGCCCTTAAAGAAGACACGCAAAAATCCCTTAAAGAATTACAGGAGAACACAATCAAATGGACAAAATTACAGGAAAACACAATCAAACAAATGAACAAAACCATTCAGGAATTAAAAACAGAAATAGAAACAATAAAGAAATCACAAAGGGAGACAAATCTGGAGTTAGAAAACCTAGGAAAGAAATCAGGAGGCATAGATGCAAGCATCACCAACAGAATACAACAGATGGAAGAGAATCTCAGGTGCGGAAGATACCATAGAAAACATGGACACAACAGTCAAAGAAAAGACAAAAGGTTAAAAGCTGCTAACACAAAACATCCAGGATATCCAGGATACAATGAGAAGACAGAACCTGAGGATAATAAGTATAGAAGAGAGTGAAGATTCCCAACTTAAAGGACCAGGAAATATCTTCAACAAAATTATAGAAGAAAACTGCCCTAACCTAAAGAAAGAGATGAACATAAATATACAAGAAGCCTACATAAAGCCAAATACACTGGGCCAGAGAAGAAATTCCTCCCATCACATTATAGTCAAAACACCAAATACACAAAATAAGGAAAGAATATTAAAAGCAGTAAGGGAAAAAGGGCAAGTAACATATAAAGACAGACCTATGAGAATTACACCAGACTTCTCACCAGAGACTATGAAAGCTAGAAGATCCTGGGCAGATCTCATACAGGCTCAAAGAGAACACAAAAGTCAGCCCAGGCTGCTATACCCAGAAAAACTCTCAATAATCGTTGATGGTGAAACCAAAATATTCTATGATAAATAGAAATTTGCACAGTGTGTTTCCACAAACCCAACCCTACAAAGAAAAATATGTGGAAAACACCAACTCACAGAGGGAAACTACACCCAGGAAAAATCAAGAAAGTAATCTTTCAACAAACTAAAAAGAAGATAGCAACACAAACATATAACAACATCAAAAATAACAGGAAGCAACAATCACTATTCTTTAATATCTCTTAACATCAATGGTCTCAATTTCCCAATAAAAACACATAGACTGACAGACTGGATCCATAAACAGGACCCAGCATTTTGCTGCATCCAGGAAAAGACAAACACTACCTCAGAGTAAAGGGATGGAAAACAATTTTGCAGGCAAATAGCCCCAAGAAACAGGCTGGAGTAGCCATTCTAATATCGGATAAATTGATGTTCAATCAAAAGTCATCAAAAAATATAACGCAGGACACTTGATATTCATCAAGGGAAAAATCTACCAAGAAGCACTCTCAATTCTGAACATCTATGTCCCAAATGCAAGGGCTCCCACATTCATAAAAGAAATTTTACTAAAGCTCAAAGCACACATTGCAATTCACAAAATAATAGTGGGAGACTTCAACATCCCACTATCAGCAATGGACAGATCTTGGAAACATAAACTAAACAGAGACACAGTGAAACCAACAGATGTTATGAACCAAATGGATTTAACATATATATAGAGAGAGAACATTTCATCCTAAATAAAAAAAAAATATACCTTCTTCTCAGCACCTCATGCTACCTTCTCCAAAATTGATCATATAATTGGTCACAAAACAAACCTCAACAGATACAAGAAGACTGAAATAATCCCATGCCTCCTATCAGATCACTATGGAATAAGACAGGTCTTCAATGGCAAAAACAACAGAAAGGCCACATACACATGGAAGCTGAACAACGCTCTACTCAATGATAACTCGGTTAAGGAAGAAATAAAGAAAGAAATTAAAGACTTCCTAGAATTTAATAAAAATGGAAGTACAACTTACCCAAACCTATGGGACACAATGAAAGCAGTGTTAAGAGAAAAACTCATAGCTCTGAATGCCTCCAAAAAGAAACTGAAGAGAGCATATACTAGCAGCTTAACAGCACACCTGAAACTTCTAGAACAAAAAGAAGCTAATACACCCAAGAGGAATAGAAGGCAGGAAATAATCAACTTAAGGGTTGAAATCAACCAGGTAGAAACTCAAAACTGTACAAAGAATCAAAACCAAGAGCTGGTTCTTTGAGAAAATCAACAAGATAGATAAACCCTTAGTCAGACTAACCAGAGTGCACAGAGACAGTGCGCAAGTTAACAAAATTAGAAATAAAAAGGGAGATATAATAACAAATTCTGAGGAAATTAAAAAAATCATCAGATCCTACTACAAAAGTATATATGCAACAAAATTGGAAAATCTGGAGGACACGTTTCTAGACAGATAACATTAAGAAAGTTAAATCAGGATCAAATACACCATCTAAACAGTCCCATGACTCCTAAAGAAATAGAAGCAGTCATTAAAAGTCTCCCAACCAAAAAAAGCCCAGGATAGGATGGGTTCAGTACAGAATTCTATCAGATCTTCAAAGAAGACCTAATCCCAATACTCTTCAATCTATTAAACAAAATAGAAACAGAAGGAACACTACTCAATTCATTCTATGAGGTCACAGTTACACTGATACCAAAACCTCACAAAGACCCAACAGTAAAAGAAAACTTCAGACCAATTTCCCTTATGAATATCGATGCAAAAATACTCAATAAAATTTTCACAAACCGAATCCAAGAACACATCAAGACAATCATTCACCATGATCAAGTAGGCTTCATCCCAGGGAAGCAGGGATGGTTCAATATCTGTAAATCCATCAATGTAATCTACTACATAAACAAACTCAAAAAAAAAAAAAAAAAAACCACAAAACCACATAGTCATTTTGTTAGATGCTGAAAAAGCATTTGACAAAGTTCAACATCCCTTCACGATAAAAGTCTTGGAAAGATCAGGAATTCAAGGAGCATACTTAAACATAGTAAAAGCAATATACAGTAAATCAGTGGCCAACATAAAACTAAATGGAGAGAAACTCGAAGCAATCCCACTAAAATCAGGGACTAGGCAAGGCTGTGCTCTATCTCCCTATTTATTCAATATAGTACTTGAAGTTCTAGCTAGAGCAATTAGATAACAAAAGGAAGTCAAAGGGATGCAAATTGCAAAGGAAGAAATCAAAATATCACTATTTGCAGATGATATGATGGTATACTTAAGTGACCCGAAAAACTCCACCAGAGATCTGCTACAGCTCATAAACACCTTCAGCACTGTGGCTGGATACAAAATTAACTCAAGCGAATCAGTAGCCTTCCTATTCTCAAAGGATAAACAAGAAATTAGGGAAATGACACCCTTCACAACTGTCACAAACAATACAAAATATCTTAGTGTGATTCTAACCAAACAAGTGAAAGATCTGTATTACAAGAACTTCAAGTCTCTGAAGAAAGAAATCGAAGAAGACCTCAGAAGATGGAAAGATCTCTCATGCTCATGAACTGGCAGGATTATTATAGTTAAAATGGCTAACCTGCTGAAAGCAATCTACAGATTCAATGCAATCTCCATCAAAATTCCAACTCAATTCTTCTTAGACATAGAAAGAGCAATTCTCAAATTCATATGGAATAACAAAAAACCCAGAATGCCAAAAACCATTCTCAACAATAAAAGGACTTCTTGGGGAATCAGCCTCCCTGACCTCAAGCTGTACTACAGAGCAGGAGTGATTAAAAACTGCATGGTATTGGTACAATGACAGGCAGGTAGATCAATGGAATAGAATTGAAGACCCAGAAACAAACCCACATACTTATGGTCACTTGATCGTTGACAAAGGAGCTAAAACCATCCAGTGGGGAAAAGACGGCATCTTCAAAAAATGGTGCTGGTTCAACTTTCAGTCTATATGTAGAAGACTCCCAATTGATCCATTCCTATCTTCCTGTACATAGCTCAAGTCCAAGTGGATCAAAGACCTCCACATAAAACCAGATACACTGAATCTAGTAGAAAAGAAATTGGGGAAAAGTCTCGAACACATGGGCACAGGGGAAAAGATCCTGAACAGAACACCAATGGCTTGTGCTTTAAGATCAAGAATCAACAAATGGGACCTCATAAAATTACAAAGCTTCTGTAAGGCAAAGGATATTGTAAATAGGACAAAACTGCAAACTACATATTGGGAAAAGATCTTTACCAATCCTACATCCGATAGAGGGCTAATATCCAAAGTATACAAAGAACTCAAGAAGCTAGACTCCAGAGATCCAAATAACCCTATCAATAAACAGGGAAGAGAGCTAAACAGAATTCTCAACTGAGGAAATTCAAATGGCTGAGAAACACCTAAAGAAATGTTCAACATCCTTAGTCATCAGGAAAATGCAAATCAAAACAACCCTGAGATTCCACCTCACACCAGTCAGAATGGCTAAGATCAAAAATTCAGCAGATGTTGGCGAGGATGTGGAGAAAGAGGAACACTCCTCCATTGCTGGTGGGAATGCAAGTTGATACAACCTCTCTGGAAATCAGTTTGGCGGACCCTCAGAAAAGTGAACATAATACTACCTGAGGACCCAGCTATACCACTCCTGGGCATATACCCAGGATGCTCCAACATGTAATAAAGACACATGTTCCACTATGTTCATAGCAGCCATATTTATGATAGCCAGAAGCTGGAAACAACCCAGATGTCCCTCAACAGACGAATGGATACAGAAAATGTGGTACATTTACATAAAAGAATACTACTCAGCTATTAAAAACAATGACTTCATGAACTTCGCAGGCAAATGGATGGAACTTGAAACTATCATCCTGAGGGAAGTAACACAGTCACAAAAGAATGAACATGGTATGTACTCACTGTTAAGTGGTTATTAGCCCAAAAGTTTGAAATACCCAAGAATCACTTCACAGCAACTGTAGGGCTGAGTGTAAGGTCCCAGAGAGAGGACTTGGAGAAGGGACTGAAGGAGTTGAAGGAGTTTGCAGCCCCAGAGAGGGAGCAACAGTGGCAAACTGGCCTGACCCCTCGATACTCCTGGAGACTGGATCACCAACCAAAGAATACACATGGAGGGACCCATGGTACTGGCCACATATGCGGCAGAGGAGAGTCTTGTTAGACATCAGGGGGAGCAGAGGCCCTTGAGCCTGAGAATGTTAGATCTCCCAGTATAGGAGAACGCCAAGGAGGGAAGACAAGAGTGGGTGGGTGAGTGGGTGGGGGGAAACCCCCATAGTGGTAGGGGGAGGGGGGAGGGAATATGGAGGTTCCAAAGGGGAGATCTGGAAAAGGGGAAACATTTGAAGTGTAAACAAAGTATGAAAAAAAATGAGATAACAATGCTGACAGGTAGCTCTGGCTGAAGTGGAAGTAGGGAAGAACTCAGTTTTCTTTAAGGGACTGGGTAGTAGTAGTTTGACCATTCTCCGGTGAATATATGGACAATGCAAATTGGACTGGTGTTTTCTCTTCTTTATTTTGGGCATGGGGAGAAGTCACAAGAGTGGCAGGGGCAGACTTAGGAGGACTGAGAAGTGGGTGGTATTGAGGTGCATGATGTGAAATTCCCAAATAATCAACAAAAATGTTATGTTGGAAAAAATGAACAAAAATAATAATGATGAAATAAAATAAATTATTTTTGTCTTAAAATATATATATATATATATATATATATATATATATATATATGGAAATGGCTACATTATAATGTAGAAGCCCTTAAAGAAATACAAAATCAATCTGTTCTCTCTCAAAGAAAAAAAGAAAGAGTGCTGAATCTCTAGGATTTGACTAAGAAAAAAAACCAATAAAACAATTAAATTAACTAGGTTAAAGCTAGATTTTTCTACCTTATAAATCATTGAATTTGCCTGTTAGTGATAGTAAAAACATGGGCTGTGGTGGTGAAAACTTTTCATTAAACAAATGGGAAATGTTTTCTTCTGAGTTCTTCAGTCAGGCACTCTTAGCTCACAAATATTTATTGACCACATGGGACACATTACAATGAAGAGTGAGGCAGGATAATGAGGGAGAAAGAAGACCTCAAACTCAAACAAAAACTTTGGCCGTGCCTAATTAAATACTAATAAAGAAGCAGATGGTGAGAAAAGGATGCAATAAGTCAATAGACTCTTCAGTGTTTCAGAAAGTGGCATGCTATGGACAAAAATGAAGACAAGAGCAACTAGATGTTCTTGGAGCTCCTGCTATGTAAAATTGGTCAGAGTGGAGGCTTATTGAAAGTATGACATTTAAGCAATGACTTTCAAGGGGTGAGGTTTTGTGATATATTCTATTTTGGAGAAAGAAAAAGGCCAGTGTGACTATATAAAGAAAAGGGAGGTGTAAGGAGCAGTAAATAGATGAGATGGACTGGGGCCTTGTGAAACTGTAAACACATTGGCTTTTTCCTCGGAAGTGGAGAAGTTTCCTCAGAAGTGTGTAAAGTTTTCAAGCATAAGAGTGTGTGTTCTAAGTTCTTTTGTGAGAGTCTCTGTAATGGTCAAGTCCCTTTGGGTATGAAAGCATGAACAAAACATGGAAGCTAACTATGGATCTTTGCAGCAATTTGGGTGAGATTGTGGAAGGAGAGGTTTGTTTAAATTTTTTTTCATTGAGTTAAAAAAAAATAGCCTAGTTTACAAGCCAGCGTTGTGGCCAGATGAAATTAAAGCCCTACACTTGTGTTTCTCTTGGCCAAATTGAATGTCTTGGTGCTGAAATTATGAAATGTCAACATTTTTCATTTATTCTTCTAAATTTCACTCTAATACTTTTCTTTGGGGTCATGATGACTTTCCAAGGTCATTGTGAATATACAGGGTTCCTGGGGGTGAAGAAAGCAATAAATGAAACATGCAGATTATATCGAATGTTTCAAAGTGTTTATTCTAAGTCAGAAATCTGAAAGAAGTGAAGCTAATCCATTCATCTTTCTTAAAACAAACAGCATAAGCAGAAACCCCCTCCTGAAATATTAGGGATATCAATATACCCTATTCAGCTTTTGTAAATGGCACTAGACACGGGAAGCATTGATTTGCCAACTGGGGAGAGTATTCAACTACAGTAGAGAGGCTGCTACATTTCTAAGAGCTTGCTAATTCAAGCCTCAATGTTGCTGGTGAAATTTATACTTGTTTTATCGAAACAAAAATAAAAACAAAACAAAAAAGCAACAACCCCAAAAAAAACTCACAAAGAGAGAGAGAGAGAGAGAGAGAGAGAGAGCACCATAACAAGTAGTGCCTTCAACAAAGTTGAAGTGTATTTCTTACTGTTTCATCTCTCATTCCAAGGCTGTAAGAATATATGATATTCTTGATTTCCCACTGTTGAGACATGTGTTCTATAGCATAGCTAAAATGCCAGGGGTCTTTATCTGGATCTTCTCTTGGAAGAAATTTTCTCTTCTCACAGGGGCTCTGCTCATATAACCTTGTTTTCTCCTGGAGTCTCCATCTCTTTAAGACCATCACTTTGAGGACCAAGATTTCAGGATAGAATTTTGGTGAAAGTTCAGATCATAACAGTGGGAGAGGCACTAACTAGATTCATTAGAATAAACACAAGGAGAAAGCAATGACTATTATGGTGTTGCGCAGGAACATTTTGCACATGGGATATTAAGACTATAGAATATAAAATTGAATGTGACCTATCACAAACATACTCCAAAATTTTTAAGGTGAAAAACAATTAATGAAAGAAGAAAATGAAAGCCTTTATTTTTCTGTATGATTCTGAGCAGATGCACTTCAGTAAAATGGTGGTGTCCTTTTGGCAAATCAGAATGTCAGCAGAGTATTTTTAAAAGAACAGAGAAAAAAAAAGGAAAAAAAAAAACCTCCTGGACTGTCTCTGAAAGGTTAAAATGGTTTAAGAAAATTTATTCAAAGTAAATGACATCTTGTAAAGAATGCAAGGAAAAAGAAATTACATATATATGCATGTACGTGTGCGCATATATATATATATATACATACATATATACATATATGCTTTCATTTAAATTCTAAACAAATTACCAAGCTATCATTTCAAGAAATCATGATGTCATTTCAATATATATTATCAATAATTTTAAATGGTCATGAAGTAAAGGGGGGATGAAAGAATACATATATATATATTCATTCTCAGGCACATCCACATGTTACAACATAGGGTAGTAGATAAGTCATTATTTATAAGTAAAACCTCCTCTAAATAACTCTTGTCCTTTCCCACCCTCTCCATACCTAACAAGCTGTAGAGATATGAGCTTAGGAAGAACTATAGGTCTGTACATCACAGGCCATGAAGTCCACACTGTATGCCAGTCAACTAGCTTCTGGTAGAATAACAAAATGAAAGATTTATTGCTTGATATAGGCATGACAGTAATTTAGTCTTGGCCTTAAGTAATTACTTAATATAAAATTGCGTATTTAGGTGAATAGATTGGAATTAAAATGAAATGCAAACATAAACTATAGGAATTTAAATGGGTTATGTTCCCAAATACATCTGACATTGGAAACACATCAACATTTGTCAGTGGCCATGGGGCTATAGAAGACCAGTTCAGAACTTGACAAATGACTTCTAACTATTTTGCATTAAAATAATTAACCAGACATGGTGGTTCACATCTTTTTTCCTAGCCCTTTATAGGACAGAGATGGGGATTGCAACAAGTTCAAGGCCAGCCAGAGTTATAGAAGCACACACACACACAGAGAGAGAGAGAGAGAGAGAGAGAGAGAGAGAGAGAGAGAG
Source organism: Rhynchomys soricoides (assembly GCA_019843965.1). Classification (NCBI taxonomy): domain Eukaryota; kingdom Metazoa; phylum Chordata; class Mammalia; order Rodentia; family Muridae; genus Rhynchomys; species Rhynchomys soricoides. The sequence continues at coordinate 1,450,407 of JADRCH010000067.1, read as the reverse complement.
AGAGAGATTCTTTGATTGAACATACAAATTTTTGTACAGTAACAACCTTTGTTTTTTGTATGCCATCTTCAGACAACTGAAGATACAAACTGAAAAAAAAAAGTCACATGATGATCACCTTATATATGCTGAAAAAGCCTTTGACAAAATGCAATACCTTTTCATGTTAAAAATCTTATAGAGGTTAGGGATAAAATGTGCATACCTAAATACAATAAAAGCAATACAGTAATGTCAAATTATATGGAAAGGAACTTGTAGCAATTCCACTAAAATCAGGGACAAGACAAGCCTGCCCACTCTCTCCCTATGTATTTCATATAGTAGTTAAAATTCTAGCAGGTGCAATAAAGCAAAGGAGATCAGCGGGATACAAATTGGAAAGAAAGAAGTCAAGATATCACTATTCACAGATGATATGATAGTATTCATAAGTGACCCCAAAAATGTTACCAGATAACTCCTACAGCTGATAAACAACTTCAGCAAAGTGGCTGGAAACAAAATTAACTCAAAGAAATCAGTAGCCTTCCTTTATACAAATGATAAATGGGCCAAGAGAGAAATTAGGGAAACAACACCCTTTAAAATAGCCACAAATAATATAAAATATCTTGGTGCAGCTCTAACCAAGCAAGTGAAAGACCTGGATGCAAGAACTTAAGTCTCTGAAGAAAGAAATTGAGGAAAATATCAGAAGATGGAAAGACTTTCTATGCTCATAGATTGGTCAGATTAACATGATGAAAATGGCCAACATACCAAAAGCAATCTATAGATTCAATGCAATTCCCATCAAATTTCAACACAATCCTTTATAGACCTTGAAAGAGCAATTCTCAACTTTATATGGCAAACAAAAAACCTAGGATAGCTAAAACAATACTGAACAATTAACACATTTCTAGATGTATCACCATTACTGATCTCAAGGTGTACTACAGAGCAATAATCATAAAACCTGCATGGTATTCATATAGGAACAGAAAGGTTTATCAATGGAATCAAATCAAAGACTAGAAATGAGCCTACATGCATACTTATGGACATTTTATTTCTGACAAAGAAGGCAACACAGTACCCTGAAAAAGGAAAGCAGCTTCAACAAATTGTGCAGGCTTAACTGGATTTACTTAGTGGAAGTACAAATTTGTACAACCATTTCTGAAATGAATTTGACAGTTTTCTAGAAAACTGGAACTAGTTCTACCTCAAGCCCCATCTATACCACTCCTGAGCATATACCCAAAAGATGCCCTATTATACCACAAGGACACTTGCTCTACCATGTACATAGCAGTTTTATTTGTAATAGCCAGAAACTGCAAACAACGTTGAGGTCCCTCAACTGAAGAGCAGATAAAAAAAAAAATGTGGTATATCGAAACAATGGAATACTATTCAGCTATTACAAAGACATCATGAATTTTGCAAGCAAATGAAGAGAAGTTGAGGATATCATACTAACTAAGGTAACCCAGAGCCAGAAAGGCATGTCTGTACTTGTAAGTGGACATTAGCTATAACGTGCAGAACAACCATGATACAATCCATAGACCTGAAGAAACTGAGTTCTCAAGGAAGCTATGAGAATCTCAATTAAAAGAGTCATAGGAGATTAATAGAGAGAGGGAACTGGGTGAGAGAGGAGGTGAGGAGTGGAACAGAGATGGCAATCATGTGTTTGGAGTTGGGGCAAGAGAGAGCTGGGAGTGAGAAAGGCAGTCAGTAGGGGTGGGTATCTTTGGTGAATAGCTGGAAGCTTGGGATAGAAGATACAGGAGTCTATAAGGGTCACCATAGCTGAGATTCCTGTCAGAGAGGTATGTAGCAACTGAAGTGGCCATTGTGGTTATGCAGGACTTCCAAAGTAGGGAAAAGGACATCAATCCACCCACAAAACCTTCAACTCAAAATTTATCTTGTCTATAAGATGTGCAGTGATAAAGATGGAGCAAAGACTGAGGGAACAGCCAAACAATGACTGTCCCAACTTAAGACCCATCCCATGAGAAAGAGCCAACCACTGATACTATTAATGATACTCTGCTATGCTTGCCGACAGAAACCTAATACAATCATCTACGAGGCTTCTTCTAGCTGTGGATATAGGCAAATGCAGAGCCCCACATCCAAATGGAGCTCAGGGTGTCTTGTGGAAGAGTTTGAAAAAGAATTGAGCAAGCTGGAGGGGTCAAGGACACCACAAGAAGACCTACAAAGTCAACTAACCCAGGCCCATGGGGAATCACAGAACCTAGACCACCAACTGGGAATTATGTAGAAGCTGAACCTAGACCCTCTATGCATTTTTGCAAATGTGCAGATTGGTCTTCATATGGGTCCCTTAACAAGTGGAGCTGAGGCTGTCTTTGTCTTTGTTCCCTGCCATCAGATCCCTTTCCCTCTACCTGGACTGCCTGGTTGGGCCACAGTGGGAGACGATTGACTAGTCTTGCTGGGCCTAGATACCCCAGGGTGGGGTAGTATCCAAGAGAGGCTCCCCTTCTCCTCAGAGAAGAGGAGGAGGCAATGAGGGAAGGAATTTGTAAGGGTGTGACTGTAAGAAGAGGAGGAAAGGTCTGTGATCAGAATATAAAGTGAATAAAAAATTAAAAATTAAAAAGAAATTTGAAGTCATAAAGAGCAGGTATTGTGATATTAAAGAAGACTAGACCTCCCCTCAAAAGAATTAGTGCCCTTGAAAGAAATGCTCACAAAACCTGTTTAGCTTTACTGTTTTATCTCACTGAAAAGGTGGCCATATATCAGTAGACAAAGAACCTGCTGGCACTTTGTTCTTGGTTTTTGCAGATTATCATACTACAGGTAATAAATGTCTGCTGTTTATAAGACACCCAATCAATAGTGTTTTGAATATAGTAACCAAGAAAATAATTAGAAAGTACGTTACAGTTTTTAGGAAACAGTCAACTGTTTTCCGTAACCAGCCCAGTTTACATTCCTATCTGCCATGAATGACAGAACCCGTGGCTCCTTACTCTTTTCAGCATTTGGAATCATCAGTATTCAGGAGTTTTGCCATTCTAAAAGTTGTTTAGTTTAACTCCTCATTTTAATTTGCATTTATGTAACATACTGGATTGGATTTGTTCATATATTTACTAGTCATCTCCAGATCTTTATTGATGGGATGTCTGCTTAATAAATTTGGCCACCATTTAATTTGGCAATTGATTTTCTAATTGTTAAGCTACAAGAACACAAGAGTCTTATGTATAGGAGTCCAATGTTATTAGACAAATGTTTCAAACACTTTCTCTTGGTTTGCCTTTTCGTTCATCTGACAGTGACTTTGCCATAAAAGCAATTTTAGTTTTAATAAAATCTAGCTTTCCTTTATGATTTGGTGTTATATCAAAAAAGCATTGACATATCAAAATCATTTAAGACTTTTCCTTGTATTATCATTTAAATTTACTCTAATTTGTGATCTTGAACTTTACATTTAGTGAGAAGAATGGGAATTCTACAGCATGTATGTTTGATATTTATGCTATTGATAATGATTTTTTCCTCTTCTTCCATAAACTAAATTATAGGTATCTTAAATGTCCTGACCATAGCTTTCTTTTTATATAGTTTACTTTGTACAAGTCCTTATTCCGGGAATTCTGTGACCTTGGGCCTTTCAATATCCATTTATTATAACTGGTCTTTTTCTACCATTCTTAACCCACAGCTATCATTCTCTTTCTTAAAATGCCTTTCTTTTCATAGTATTTGTGTATAACGAAATCCGAGCCTAGGTAAATGCAATTCTTCATCAGCTTTGTGCCTGTAAATCTGCAGCTGAGTAAACTGGGAAAACCCTAGAAAGATACCCTCAAGTTTTTAGGGTACTTTGTTGTTAGTCTTTGTTTTTGTTTTGTACTGCATAAGGAACCATAAAGAAACCTTATGTTTTTGTTACATCGACTTTCTATTCCTAACAAATTCATCTACCTTAATTTCTGCTTTGTACTTTAAAATTCTCCTTAAGCTATAATACCTCTCCCTCTGTGACAGAACAACCACAGATGAGTCACTTAGCTTTCTAATTTCTGTGGTAAAATACACTTAGAAAGTAATGTGTGTTGTGTAGTAATCATTTCTACAGTGAAACTCTCTGTCCCAAAAGGAAGTTTAATACCTACAAAGATCTACTGGAATGCTTCTCAGGACTCGGGAAGTAAGCAACTTATGACTCCCTGAAACTTACCAAATTCAGGAGGTCACTCACTCTCCAAAGTAATATAAGACGTAAGGACATCTCAATAAAGGTGAGTCTCCAAACTGTCCAGCTTCCTGAAAGTCATGCAAAGAGCTTTAAGTGTCTAGACTATGTGAGATAATTCATGTTGTACTGTGCTTTCAATGGTGCAGCTGCCTTTGACTCATCCATGTTACCATAAGTAACCTTCCACCCACACAGTCTTATAAGTGACAACTAAACCTCACTTGTTAGGCTCTGATGACACCGTTACTTTGTATGTGCCAGTTCCCTGTCTGGAGTTAGTGAATGCTTCTTCACATCTCCTGAGGAATAGTGTCACACAGTAACTTAAGGCAAATAGGAATTATTTTGACTCACAGGCACATCAGGAGATGTCAGTCGATCATGATCATGACCAGAAAGACATGGTGTTAAAACCACTCTGTCCACAATAGAACAAACTTGTCATATGACTTTTTCATATCTTAATGATTAAGGAAGCAGAGAAACTAACAAAAGTGAGGCTGGGCTACAACCCCCAAAGATTTTTATCCTCACAGCCTACCTCCACCAGACCCATGTCCAAAATGTTCCATAGTATTCTAAGGCAGCACCAACAGTTGGGTGCTAAGTGTTCAAACACATGAGTTTGTGAGAGACATTTACCATTAAAATTAAAATGTTCTATCCCTGGTCCTACAACTTAAAGTCTCAATCGTTCCAATAATCCTCAAATGTCCAAAGTACAGGCCTGGAGACTTAGCCCAGTGTGTACAGCTCGATAATAGAGTGCTTACTTAAAATTAACAAGGTTTTGGGATCCTACCTGTGACTCTCCCTGCCTTCAGGAATCATTGGCCAATATTGGTCCATGAAAGCAATGGGAACAGAGATAATGATGATAAGAACATCCCAAGAAAGGCATGTTTCAAATTATCCAGCTTCCTGGAGGTCTTGCAAAGAGTTTTAGGGGTCCAGATTTTGTGAGTCATAATTCATTGGGGGGGGGGGGGGTGTTCAAAAGCCCTGTGAGTACCTATAGTGAATGATCATACCAGGGCCAGATGAGGGGAAGTCAGAACATAATTTGTGGGATAGGGGGTAGCAACATCCAGATGGGCAAAAGTCATTGGCTGAAAGCTTAGGGTACCAAAATGCCTCATTAGCATGGAGAAGCATTTTAGGAATCTCAGGTCTAGCTGAATGGGTCCGTATCAGGAAAAATGAAGTTGATCCTGTAACCTAATTAAGGCTATGTGACATTCCTCCAGTAGAGGAGTATGTGGGTAGAGGAGTATGTGAGTGTTTTGAATTCCCCAGACAAGGTCAGAAAAGAAGACCTGCTAATCAAGGGAGTATTCCTTTATGCACAGAGTCCCAGAAGGCTATCCAGTCAATGGTGGACTTCAATCTTAATTATGAGCATTTCCCCATACTTACCACCATCAGCAACAACAAAATAATTACCAAAATCTCTTATGAGACTTAAGACAAACTAATAGCTCTGGGTCCCTGTATAATCAAAAGCAAGTTACATCCAGTATACAATGGCAAGAATAAATATTACATTTTGAAAAGTTAAGAATGGGGCCAAAACAAAGACCAGATCAAAGCAAGATCATCAGGCCAAACATTAAACCCTGAAGAATTATGTCCCTCATTTGATGCTCATGATCCCATTGTGTGGGATCATATGGCTTTGTTCATCCCTGGCTCTATACTTTGGCCTGAAGCACACATAGGCTCTCTCTTGGGCCAGCTCCACTCAGTGGCCCCAGGTTCCTTGGCAGCTACCACATTCTCAGCATTATCAACATCCTAGACTCTCCACTGCAACTTAAACTTAACCTTCTCAGCTTCAGCCACAGCTTTCTCAGGCTCCTCCTGAAGAAAATCCAATGCTGTTATACATAGCTAGCCTGGAACACTGGCATAGCAGTTACAACCCTGTCACGTTTTCATTCTGCATGCCTGAAAAATCAACATATGGGGATAATTCTAAGTTCTGTTGACAGCTTAAGATGTGGCCTACCTCCTTTAGGTTGACAAGGCTGTGTCAACCTAAGAGTGCCTGGATAGTGGTAAAACTATAGAAAACACTTATCAAGCCAACCAATCCTGTTTGAGCAGGTTGTCCCTACAGTGGCACTAACTATTCAGCCCCTCTTTATACAAAGTGTCCTTGTAAATGAAAGTTTTTCAATTTCAATATAACTTTATATCCAAGAGTCTAGTGGGGACAGGGGATGGTAGAAGAGGGGTCAAATCTTGTCCTCAAGACATCTTTTCTTCATCACATTTTTGTGGTTTTATTAATGGCATTTTTTATTTTTTGAAAATTGCTACTTCATACATATCTACTATGTCTTTACTTTAAATGTACTTCCTTTCCTTGCCTTGCCAAATTGAATGTTTTCCTATATTGAGCTCAATCTTTTTCTCTGTATTGTCAGTATAGGCATGGCTAAAAGTGGCAAACAGTATCCATGATTCAGCTTCAATGTTATGCTGTCTTTAAATGTCCTCAGCCAAATACCTTAGTCCACTATTTTTTGTTTATTTGCTTGTTTGTTTGTTTGTTTGTTTGTTTGAGATATGGTGTCTCTGTATAGCCCTAGCTGTCCTGGTACTCACTTTGTAGACCAAGCTGGCTTCAAACTCACAGAGATCTGCCTCTGCCTCCCAAGTGTTAAGATTAAAGGTGTGTGCTACCACACCCAGCCTTAGTCCACTATTAAATAATGCCTTGCTCAAATTTTAGGATATGGGCAATATATTACCAGATTCTTTATCTTAATGTAACAAGGATGGCTTCTACCCAGACTCCTAATAAAGGCATTATTCTGCTTTGAAACTTCAAGGACCATGTCTTTCCTGTCCACTCTTTCATAGGCATTCTGTTCTTCCACACTCCCACCAGAATTCTTCATTTAGCTCTGCTTTCAGAATTTTAAGAGCTTGTTAGCCCACCTTTTCAAATTCTTTCACATGCCTCCTATATCCCCGTTTCACAGACCTAGATAGTCATGTTTATCACAGCAGTGAATACCATAGTGCCATTTTCTGTGTTAGCTTTATTTCTCAACACTGACATAATACATGACAAAAGAAACTTTAAAGAGGAAGGATTTCTTTTAGCTCACTGTTTTAGGGGCTGTCAGTTCACCATGGTGAGGAAAGCATTGTAAGTAAAATGGCTTGGATCATTGTGGAAGGAATATGAAGCTAGGGTTGTTTACATCTTACTGAAGAGAAAGCAGACAGGCTAAAGGGACAGCTTACTGGGTTATAACCCTCAAGGGCTCACCCTGTATGGTCTGTGTCCTCCAGTTAATGCTCATGTCCAAAATGTTCCACAATCTTTGAAAAATAGGCTTGGACATGGTGTTCAAATAAATAAACCTGTAAGATATATTTTACATTCAAATCATAACTCCACACAGACATAAATAAAAATAAAATAAAAAGCCATTTGACAGTCTCCTACTACCTCCTCAAATCTAATCGTTCCTACTGTTTTTGCTTTAATACATATGATACATCCAGAACCCTTTTAAGGGCTTTCCTATTTAATTTTTTTCCTTTCCAAACAAGTATTTTATTCTATAAATTGTCCTTTTTCTCTTCCATACCACAATTTCCTCTCTTCTGGTTTTATTGTCTCAATATACAAAAATGCTAGAAATTCTTTCATATCAAAAAATTCTCTTTACTCCATATCACGATCTAAATAGCTCTCAGCTCTTCTGAAATTCTATTTTACTTTTTTATTGCTTTCTTGAAGATAATCTAATAAAACCTTTATCTTGTGCTTCCTATTGAAACCATCTTTTCAAATCCTCAAATGATAACTTGACTAGACAAGCAATCCCCATTTTACTTAATTTTAAGTCACTTTCCTTTGATGTTTACCTGCAAAGACCCTGAGACAAGTGTCTAAAGGCCAATAGTTAATTTAGCAATTGCATAGAATGAGAAATGGTACAGAAAAAGGAAGCTGGACAACGTGTTATCAAAACAGGTACAGTTGGAATTTAATTCCATGAGGGATTTAATCCCAGGGAATCAGAACACTTACTTCACCATTAATTTATCATGTGGCCAGGGAAAACTAGGGTCTTCATGTAGTAACTTCTTCCACTCAGTGATTGAGGGAAGATTATACTAAATTCTCAACATTTGTAGTTGGAATCATGCTCAGAGTACCTTCCCCTGATTTTGGAAACAGTCATGAGCTACAGAAGGGTAGGTATTGGTAGATTTAAGACCTGATGAGAGGGGAGAAGGGAGGGCAGGAGGGAGAACATGAATAAAGGCACTGACAGATGTGTTGACATACATTCACTTTTCTTAAAACACTGCTTCAGTTGGCTTCATAAATAACAGCGTTGTTATTTTTGTTTTTTGGTCTTCTCAGGCTCCTTTGCATCTTCCTTCCCATTCCCCAACAGATATGTGTCCCTTTCTTATCCATGTACTGTCCCAACATAGTCTTACCCAGTTTATATATGTTGATGCCATCAAAGGAACACCTTTAACTTTATCTTTCCCCTGAAATACAACTAAATCTATCAAACTGTGTTAGTTGTAGATTTGAATGTTCTAAAAGTCTACTCAATTGCCTATACCATCTAAAAGATAATATACAAAGATTTTGTAAATCAATTTAAAATATGTTACTAAATATCATATATCTAAAACATAGATATTTTATGTTTATTATCATCTAGTAGAAAGTAGAACATACAACTAGGAAAAAGGGGGAAGGCTATTACGGATGAGAAAATGGAAAGGGAATCAGGCAAAATGTTATAATGAGATCTTCAATTTCTTTCTTGAGAGGTCCCAAGGCCTAACACTCTTACTGAGGCTATGGAGTCCTCACAAAAAGGGAGCTATCATGACTGCCCTCTGAAAGACCCAACTGAAAGAGTCAGATGCAGATATTTGCACCCAACCAATGAACAGAAGCTGCTGACCCTTGTGGTTGAATTAGGGAAAGGCTGAAAGAAGTTGAAGAGGAGGGTGACCCTGTAGGAGGACCAGCAGCCTCAATTAACCTGAACCTCCAAGATCTCTCAAACACTGGACCACCAAACAGGCAGCATACACCAGCTAGCATGAGGCCCCGAACACATATACAGCAGAGGACTGCTGGGTCTGTGTTCAATCAGAGATGATGCACCTAACCCTCAAGAGACTGGCGGCCCCAGAGAGTTTAGAGGTCAGGTGGGGCGGGCATAGGGGATGAGGACATCCTCCTGGAGACAGGGGGTGGGGAGGAGGTATAGGATGTGGAATAGTTAGAGGGTTGATGAGGGGTAATAAAATACGGAGCGTAAAAAAATAAATAGATAAATAAAATGTTATAATGAAACCCATTACTTTGTATAATTAGTATGTATATTATAGTAAAAATAAGGGGGATTTTTTTTATTCAAAAAAAATTACACTTATGAAATCAGATATGCATTGTGACATAAAACTTATTAAGCACACAAAATGAGGCTTTCCAAATACTGTGTTTCTAATTTTATCAAAAGACATAGGATATTCTTTATTGTCTTCCTTTTACAGTAAGGAAACAGAGGCATAAAGAGTTTCAAATACTTTCCCCAAAGCACAGGACCTACTAGCAGGTCCTTCACCTCTTTCTCATACTATGGTTTCTATGCTAGAGTGCTTTCATGCAAATCTGAGACCTCAGGCTGCTTTTATGCACATATCATCATTAGGGTCTTATAAGTATGATTCCAACAAAATCAGAATGGTAACTTTACTCAGTGTCTCTCATTGATGGAAACTCAACACACTGGGTCAGATATGTGAAATGGCCATCTGAGGACTCTCACTCTGAAAACAGGAGAATGAAGAAGGAAACCAGTAACTTAAAGCTATAGTCTGGGAGTCAAGAACTATTGCTCCATAAGTACCTAATCCTAAAACATGAATGGGTACTCAAGATGTGGACAAAAAGTTACAAGAGACATTTCCTAGTTGAAGTCTGAGGAATATGGGGAAAAGCCTCGTAGAGATGAGAGACAGTTTAGGAAATAATTAGTTTCTTAATATGTTTTCAAAGTTTTCTCTTCCATTAGTCCCTAGAAAATTCTGAAGCTCTAGTGAATGTAACAGTAGCATAGTAGGTGAGTATGTATCTAAACTTCATCTAAAGGGTGAAAACTTTCTGTGATTTCAAGAAACTTATTTTAAAACTGTAGAAGAAACTATGACTCATTTATTATATTCTCTCTCTCTTTCTCCCTTCTTCCTTCCCTCCCTCCCTTCCTCCCTTTCTCCATAGGGACATGCATGGTCACTCCAAAGACATGGTAGAGCAAAAGGTGCTGAAGCCAGAACTCAAAGAGTGTTCTAACAAAGGAGAGTGTAGAGAAAGTCCTGAAACAGTTTGCGTTAGTGTCAATGACGAAGGTTATGTACAAACTTCCTGGCTCATTACTGAGCTACTTAATGTATAAATTAGGACCAAATTAAATTATATTCTCAATATAATAGTATTTTGACAAGACAGAGTGTTACACCAGGTAACATTTAAACATCCAGAGTGTATTCTAAAATTACCCAGCATGAAAGCGTAGGAAAACTTTACAATTTTACAGTTGAGATAATCAACATAAGATTCCAGAAACACCAGAATCATAAGACTAAAAAATGATATTGACAATTAAAATCATATTCAAATAGATAATAATAAATTATTTTAAATAAACAAAGGTGTTTTACAAGGAACATTTTAAAATGTAAAGTGTCAAATGATAATTTAAGAACATAAAGGTATAATACAATAAAATTTTAAATTCACAAAATGTTCTCAGTGGTGGATTGAGTACAAGAAGGAAAAAAATATCTTTACATTGGAGCATGAATGACAGAAATCATGGAGTCTGACAGCTAGAGAGAAAAGGAATACTTTTTAAATGGTCATAGCCTCAATGACCTGTGGTAAAAATACCAAATATGTTAACATTAATGTTAATAAAATACAAGGGAAATAGAAAGTCTCTTGAATTAAAATAAAATGGTTGAGGGATCTGGACTGCTCACTAATTCTGTGAAACAAACAGCTTACAGTGTCAAGAAGCTCAGGAAAGCTACGCTCAGGAAAAACATCAAAACCACATGCATTATAATAAAATAAGCAAAATCTAAGGACAAAAAAGAAATCTTGAGAGAAAGCAGTTAAATATAATGGATGGCAAGTTGAAGAATAATTATTTATAAATCTTTTTCAAGGAATCATGGGGCTGGGCACTAACACAATACTTAACCAAAATATTCATTGGTCAGAACTTTGTGTTTTCAAAATTTATTTCAGGCATAGGCCTAAGGCAATCTTAGAAAAAGAAAACTTTGAAAATTTGTCATCAGAAATGTAGTGCTAAAATAACTCTAAAAGAAGTTCTTTAGAAGCAAATAAAACTTTTAAAAATGAGTTACCAAACAGTATTTCAGCAGTTTTCTTAAGGATTTTAAAACATGGAGAGTAGCTGAAGGAAAATAATCATAGGATAATGTGATAGATTTAAAAGTACTTATGAACAAGAAGTCTGACAGTAATGAAGATGGCAGATAAGAGATTCATACGGTGTTAGGTATTACACTCCACTGATTGATATAATACTAATCCAGTAATGTGACTGTACCTGATTACAAAGAAGCAAAGCATAGAGGGCATTAAAAGAAGAAATTGTCAAATCTGCAGCTTCATTTGGAGACTTCAGTAATCCATTAAAAAGCACAAATAATACTGTCAAAAAATAAAACAACTGAAAAAGATATCAACAGAAAACTCTATAAGTCAACAGCAAAAGTTTGCATAAGACACGGGAATAGTCTCCTCAAAAAGACAGAATTCACCTTAAGATACAAAGTAATCTTTAAGACTAATTTCATGGGGAATGTATTCTATAACTATACACAATTAAGCTAGAAATCAATTAGAAATATAACTAGAAAATTTTTCAAATACTTTGAAATGAAATGCAACTTTCAGATAACCCATAAATCAAAAATATTTTAGCAAGAGCAACTATAAAATATTTTGAACACAACTGCAAGTAAAAATACCATACACCACTATTTATGGATAGAAAATGGGTGCTCAGAGAAAACTAAAGCTTTGCGTGTTCATATTAGAAAATATCAAAGTTCTCCAATCAGTAGTCTATGCTTTGGTCTTCAGAAACCAGGAGAAAAAAGCATAGTATGTCAAAAGAAAACAAAAAGGAGGATGGTAGTAAAGAAAAGACAGAAACCCATGAACTTAGAAACAAAAATTGATTCAATCAAGACATTTAAACTACTTATGTATACTTATATACCAACTTACCTGTATTATGGGAACTTTTAGGTAGACAGTTAATAGTATAATTCCTTAATGATTTTTTCAGACCTCCCTACTGTTATTTTTACCCTCTGTCCTGCTTCTTCTGTATTTATGACCCTCCTTCATCCCTAATTAGAGTGTCCCCATTTTCTTCTCCAGGTTACAGATTGCTTGTATCTTGTTTTTACCCTCTCTATTGACCCTTCCAGGTCATCTCTTTTTAGTTTAAATAGATTCTTCTCTCATACTATACATCCTATTCACAGTTTACCCTCCCTGCACTGCTCCTAGTGCCCCCACAATCTCCCTTTCTTCCACATATCCACACACCCCCGTTTCCTTTCAGAAAAGAGCAGGCCTTCAAAACATAACTACCAAATATGACCAGACAAAATACAACAAGACAAGGCAAAAGCTTTAATACTGAAGCTAGACAAGGCAACCCAATATTAGAAAAAATGTCCCAGGAGCAGGACAGAGTCAGAGACACACCCACTACCACTATTAGGAATCCCACAAAAATACTGGAAGAGGAGGAGGAAAAATGATAGGAGTTGCCAGGCAGTGGTGGCGCACGCCTTTAATCCCAGCACTTGGGAGGCAGAGGCAGGTGGATTTCTGAGTTCGAGGCCAGCCTGGGCTACAGAGTGAGTTCCAGGATATCCAGGGATACATAGAGAAACTCTATCTCGAACAAAAACAGAAAGAAAAGAAAAGAAAAGAAAAGAAAAGAAAAGAAAAGAAAAGAAAAG
>JADRCH010000067.1:1400411-1437082 GCA_019843965.1 Rhynchomys soricoides | reverse complement strand
AGAAAAGAAAAGAAAAGAAAAGAAAAGAAAAGAAAAGAAAAGAAAAGGAAAAATGGTAGGAGTCAACAATATTGGAGGACACCAGAAGAACATGGCGTACTAAATCAACTAAGCAGGACTCATGTGGACTCACAGAGACTACGCTAGTTATCTCTTTTCATTGTCCTGAATTTTATAGCTGTTTCCAGGTGATGTAATCACATAGATTTGGCGCTAGGAACTTCATGTAAAAGAGAACATGTAACATGTCAACTTCACCATCTGGGTTACTTCACTCAACAGGGCCTTTTTACTCTTCTTAGTCCATTTACAACACAATTCCTGCACCTAGGCTCAAGGATCATTGTAAAACAAAGGCAGAATGATTGTTAGAGCCAAAAGAACAAGAAGTTTGCTATGAGGTTGCATCTCCTAGAAATGTCAGAAGCTATAAAATACTACATTGGTTTTTATGCAAGACCTGAACAAGAAGGATACCTATAAACATGCTTAGTTAGGGTTTTACTGTGAACAGACACCATGACCAAGGCAACTCTTATAAGGACAACACTTAATAGGGGCTGGCTCACAGGTTAGGAGGTTTGGTCTATTATCATCAAGGCCTGAAGCAGCATCCAGGCAGGCATGTTATAGGAGGAGCTGAGAGTTCTACATCTTCATCTGAAGACTGCTAGGAGAGACTGACTCTTTCACACTGGGAAGAACTTCAAAGCCCACCTCCACAGTGGCATACTTCCTCCAACATGACCACACCTATTCAGACAAGGCCACACCCCCAAATTGTGCCACTCCTTGGGCCAAGCATATTCAAACCACCAAACAAGCTAACATAGAACGGGAGAAAGCTCTATGAACTTGGCCCTAGACAAAAACCGACAGGCAACAGCAGGAAAATAGTCTTCTGCCATGAAAGAGCACAATAACAGGTTATGCAAAACCAAATGATCAGCACTGAAAACAAGTAACATTATATGGACTAAGCATGTTTTATTTATATACTTAAAAATTTATAAAGATAGATATAGATAGATAGATGATAGATAGATAGATAAACATTTATACACACATGTTTTAAAACAACAGTTAATGAGAAAGATTATGAATTAGAGAGTGAGCAGGTATATGACAAGGTTTGGCAGGAAGAAAAGGAAGAGAGAAATGGTATAATAATATTATAATCTCAAAAAATAAAGAAACTTAAAGAAACATGGATTATTTAAAGACATCAGTAAGATTAGTACTGTTCAGCCAGATTAACAAAGAAAAAAGGAAAAGATACATAGTACCTATAGAAAATATAAATGAATATTACCCTAACAGGACCTACAAACAAACAGAAAATAAGGAAATGCTATAGTAGACTTTAAAACTACATTTAAATATATTATAAATGCCTAAAAGGAAATCATGAATATATAGTATTATTTGGTATATAAATATTATTGTTAATAAAAATAAAGTACTGAGATAAAATAGGCAAATTCTTGAGCTCAAAAGTTCCAATTTACCCTAAAAGAAAATGGATATTCTAAAAAATCTAAATGAAATTTGTGGTCTAAAATATGCATAATATAAAACACATTCCTAGAAGAAGTAGCTTGAAAACCTGAGGTTTTGCCATGTTAGTACAATAGTAATTGTGCTGTATCTACATATATGCCCATAGAAGGCAGAAGGCTATGACTCATAGCAAAGGCCATTATTAATCTTGACACTCGAAGTTATGGTAGGTCCTTGGATCCTAAGTCTAGTAAGGTGACATGGAGGTGGTCTAGGTAAATACTGTGCACATAGTAAGTGTATCTCAGCTCAGGAATCTAAGCTTAGGAAAATCTCAAATTTCAAAGGTTACTATTAGCAAGCCTTTCTACCCTTTGCTATATTTTAAAATAGTACTTTTTCCAAGTTTACTTACGAGTTTCATCTTTAACATTCATTTTGAGTAAAGTAACCCAAATGTATAAGACAAATGTTTTATGTTTTCTCTCACTTACATGAGTTAGCTTTGAATATTCAGATGTATGTGTTTTGTTTGGAATGCATGCGGAGGTCAAGGAATCATGGGGTCATGAGCAAAGGAGCATGGTGAGAATGGTTTTTGTGAAAAGGAAGACAGAATGTGCTGGTATAAAGGAATAAAGGGGACTAGTGGGACAGAAAGGTTCAAATGGTGATGAGAATGGAATGGCAGGGAAGGGGGGGAATATGGGAGTAGTCTCACTATACAGCTCAGGCTGGTTTGAAACTCACACTCTTGACTCTACATCCTAAGTACTGGGATAATAGTCGTCTGCTGCCATATCCAGCTTGGTCACCTTATAGAATAAAATATCACTCAAAAATTAGATGGAATAGGTGGACAAAAGCCAGGCACAGAAGCAGATGAACTTCTAATTTATGTAAATAGGATCACCCAGAACTCCATTTAAAAGAAATCCAAAAAAAGAGAAAAATTATAAAAGTATAAAAAGAAATCTGAACATCAATTGCCTATATAAATGAGAGGAGTCTGAAATTAATCATAAAAGGGCAGGAAAGAAATTTCAAGTTACAGTTATGCTCTATAACTACACTGGAGTGATAATCTTGTGGGCACAAGTAAGAACCAAAAGACATGAAACTGGATGCAAACAATACTGGATATGAAAGGAGCTTTTGAAATTGAACTTCAGGCATGAAGATTGCTCCATTCTCCCATTAGCTTCAAACAAAGCACAGTCCCTGTGGGAAAGTGTTTATCACACGGCATCAGACATAAACTCCTAACAAGCCCTCCCTTCTCGGAATGACAAATTTCAACTTTCTATTTCATCAGAAGCTGAATCCATTTGCATCATGCAGAGGTATAATCTAAGTTGTATCTTACAGAAAGTCACTAATATACACACCCAATTGAGTGCTTTTGAAATAAAAACCATTTGATATTTGATTAAAAGAGCAATCCTGAATCAATTTCCAGAAAAACTCCTTTCTCTCCCTCTCCTCAACTTAAGATGTAAGAAACAAATCTTTTTACCATACTTTATATTAGCTGGAGCTTTCAAAGTGCTTCCATTAGCCACAACGGAGATGAAAAGTACTGAGGAAAATCAATCGTTGTAGTGTTAGTAAATGGGGTGCTTGCCCTATGGTAGTATCCACCAAAGTTACTCACAGTATGTGAACTTGCCAACACGCTTGCTTTGCCATTGCACCTGACCAGATACTGACACTGGCAATCCAAGAGTCATGATTCTTCCATGCACTTCATTTTTCGATCAGAAATTTGCCCTTATCCTTGAAGCTTTATGCTAGTCCACGTGTGTATGAAAGAGAAAAGTCAATAGAGCAATGGTAAGAATTACAGAAATGATTAACAATAAATGGATTCCTTTGACAGGTAGTTGAAAAGCCACACCATACATACATAAATAGTATGACTTCCCCAACCTAGATGTGAGGTCTGGTGATCACTCAATGTTTAGGATCCCCCAAGACGTGGTAGAACCCCAACTCAACTGCATCCTTCACTGTTATAAAACTACTATGGCGATCAGTGAGAAAGAAGTATCTATTTGCTATGCCATAAAAGTTTGACGCCGAATTTACAAAACTTACTTTGAAATTGTTTTATGTATTGTTTATTGAAAATAAGAGCATCATGTCTGCAGACACCAAACCCAACACTGTTGCTGTGGTCAAGAGGAGCTTGTGGAGCTCCTGGAGAGGTCTGGCCAGCAACTGACCAATGCAGAGGCAGATCCTCGGAAACAACCATCAGACTGAACTCAGGGAACCTTGTGGGGGAGCTGGCAGAAGGACTGGAGGCTCTGAGAGGGGTTGCAACCCCATTGGAAGAACAAAGTAGGCTGGCATGACCACCCAGTTCTCCCAGAAACTAGACCACCAACCAAGGAGTGTACCTGGAGGGATCTTTGGCTCCACATACATATGTAGCAGAAGATGGCCTTACCCGACAGCAACGGGAGAGGGGGCCTTTGGTCCCGGAGTGGTTTGATGCCCCAGAGTAGGGGGATGCTGGAGTACTGGGGCAGAAGAGTGTGGGTAAGTGGGGGAGCACTCTTATACTGGCAAAATGGAGGGAGGAGGGCAGATATGAGAGGGGGTAGGGTGGAGGGATAACCTGGAAGTGGGATATCATGGGATGGGGGATTGGTGGAAGGGGATATCATTTGAGATGTAAATGAATGGAATGATTAATAAAATTTTAAAAAGAAAAGAAAGAAAGAAAGAAAGAAAGAAAGAAAGAAAGGAAAGAGAAAATAAGAATCTCCAGTCAAATTACAACTTGATATGCCAAGGCGGGTTGATATCTATACCTCTAAGGAGAAAAGGAGGAGGACCAATGGGAAGGGCGGGGGTGGGGGGGAGATACTGGGAGGCAAGAAAGGCAGGGAAGCTCAGAATGGGTAAATAATAATAAAGTAAATAATAATAAAAAGAAAAGGGATTTCTCCTTACATAGCTGGATTGAGTAAGAAGTACTTCCTATGCAAAACCCAGATCAGATTGCTTTGAAATCTAAGATCTAAGAATGCTGTCCTGAAGGAATGATTATGAAATCACCCCTGCCTTCCACCTCTCACCCAGTCTTACAGGATTTCGGCATTATTCAAATGGGCGTGCTAAAATAATGTGAATACAACGTGGACTCTAAAGCTCTGAAGGGGCGTGTTAATGAAACTGCTAATATAAAAAGCAAACTTGGGACCAGCTGCTCCTGATTGCATGTGGAGCCATTTCCCTCACAAGGAGCAGAAGCTTTGGCACAAAAGCAAACAGCTATGTGGGTCCTTAGACCTCAAGAGGTTAAGTGGAGAGGTTGGTCCGTTTAAGTCAGTGTTTTAAATTACAACTTTTTTTTTATCTGGTTCTAAAAACGAAGTATCCACTCTGGAACATCTATTTGGATTTATCAGAAAAATTCAGATTGATATTATTGGCAAGTGCTGACGTGTTCATTTGAAGAAGTCATGAGAGACATCAATTGGATACGATGTGGAAAAAGCAAAGGTTAGGTTCAATGAAAGATACACGAATTATAGTTTTAATTTCCAAACTACTACAAATCAATTGTGTAGCATTTCATCTCCGATACACCGAAGCAGTAAAGATTATCGCACTCGCTGCAATTATACAGGAGCACAGCCATTATGGAGGCGCTGTTTCTTAGGCGTGTAGACTCGTTTTAAAGATCTGTTAATTTTGTTTTGTTTTTAAAGCAATGGCATTAGCTGCTCAATTACCCAGCAAGAGGGTTTTTACAAACTTCTCTCGAGTTTCCATAGAAATGCATTGATCGGAGCATAATTTCTGTTAATATTTTCTTCTTCCAACTCCTCTGGTTGCTTAAACTAACTGCGCACCTGCCCCTTCGCAGTCGTTTTCATCTTTTGTTCGGCTCAGTAGGTTACCTAACTGGTGGGTTTTATTGAGTTAAATCAAGCTGTCACTTCATCTGCCTGAAGGATGACTCAAATACTACACATAATAATAAAAGAAAAGTGGGATAAAATAATCTTGTCAAGCCAGAAAAACTGATTGCTTCAAGTTGTAGCCTTCAATCAATACACTAATTCCACAATTTATGCCTTTTTCAATTGAAGGGGAAAGAAACTCTGATATGGTATTTCTTGGCTCACTGACCAACTTTGACCTTCTTTCTATCTCTGTGAGTGTGGGATTAACATGAGCTTCTGCTTAGGGGAATCACCTATGAAAATAAGAAAACAAATGTGGGCATTTGTAGCTCCAAGTAAGTATTAATTTCAGAAATGCAGACAGCATACACTGTTTATATCCCATGTCTGCTAAAGTGAACATCTTATTTAGCTTGGGGTAGATAGTCTTTCCTACTTGATAATAATTTACAGTTGGAATCTGTGGCACACAGCACCTAAGAATTTGGCATGATGTAATTCCTTAAAGGTTTTTTTCAGTTTGATCGACTCGCTGATACCCGATGTAAAATAGTATGTAATGAGCAATATAGGGTTATTTTAAATTGCATGCTTATTTGATTTCTTTAAAAAGAAAAATCTTCCATGGGGAAGAAAATAGTTTTAGCTATAGCTATAATTTTTTATAGAGTATAGCAAACTATTTCACCTCTTATCATTGAAAGTACGTATCACTTTCACAAGCTTTGGTTTGTAAATTATAATTAATTTACATACCTTTCAAAATCAATAATGAAAAAGCTTCAGTTCAAAATCTGCACTGTTTAGCTGTCAGAGTTTGTTTCGTTTCATAATTCCTCCCCTGCAGGTATCAACCAGGAAATAAAGTTCTTTGTTTAGCAAGACTTTTATATTTCACTAGGCCACCTGCTTACCTTGAATTGTGGCATGCATCAAACAGAGTACCCCAAACTAATATGCTTTCCTATAGCCCATGTCTTAAAGTGTGTGTGTACGTGTGCGTGCACTCTCACTAAAAAATAATCTACACACTGAGTCTTGAATTTTTGGGTCAAAGTAATTTTAGGTTACAAAACCTATGATGTGCCAGTCCAGATAGTATTGGGTTTAAATAAATCATCTCTTTCCCTTATCAAGGGATATTATTTTTGTAAAATTGAAGCAATAAATTACGTGTAAATTTTAAGTACACTACAAATAAATACATATTTTAAGTGTGCATTTCTTTCTAAAATAACTCTTTTAAGTCCTAGTTATTGTAGAAACACAATCTACCTTTATCATTCTGAAAAACTTACTCACATCTAACTGCCAGCTCTATTCTCGGGTTTTTTTTTTTTAATAAAGATTTGCCTTTATTATTTTTTAATCATATGTATCCAGAGGTAGGAAGTTATGTGCCCATTAGGGCAGGTGCCCACTCAGGTAGTACACAGCTCCAGTTTCTTAACCTCAGATTTGATCTTTTAAAAGATCACTGTGAGCCCACTGTGTTGTGCAACCATTGGAAGTAGTTGTTTTCTTGAATGAAGTGGAACATAGCAAATCTCCAAATGTTGCTTGCCTTTGAGAGCAATAAATCAGAGACCGAGAGAAGTGAATAAAGATGCATATTTTTCTTCACTGAAAACACAAAATTATTTGCCTTTCCCAGAGCAGATATCTTCTCTTCTGTATCCAAACCATATTATTATAGGAAGAGAAACAAGACAAAGAAACAGACATAAGCTTCTAAATCCTTCCCCTCTACAGACCCCTCCATCAGTGCACTCTCCACACTAGACTCCTTCTTACCTCCAGTTAGGATGAAGCCACACTTCTACTTTGAAATTTGCACTTTTACGCAAACAGAAGTACATATTCATTTGCTAAGTGGTTAAAAAAGCACATTCAAACATATACCTAAATTATCTAGAAAATGAAAGAAAGAAAAAAGAAAGA
Source organism: Rhynchomys soricoides (assembly GCA_019843965.1). Classification (NCBI taxonomy): domain Eukaryota; kingdom Metazoa; phylum Chordata; class Mammalia; order Rodentia; family Muridae; genus Rhynchomys; species Rhynchomys soricoides. The sequence goes on along the minus strand of JADRCH010000067.1, from coordinate 1,429,721 downwards.
AGGAAGAAGGAAAGAAAGAAGAAAGAAAAAGAAAGAAAGAAAGAAAGAGAAAAGAAATTTTGAGGGTTCAATTAGTTACCACTGGCTTGATGTTTGTGCAAGCAATCCGACTAGACTTTTTGTTCTCTTTGATATTTCTGTACAGTTTCATCCAGTTGATTAATGTCTCCTTTGCACTCTCCTATCTTTTCCGTATTTTAATTCTTCTTTTATTCTCTTCTTGACCTCTCTTTGAGTGCTACAGCAGGTTTGAGCCTGGCATGTGTACTTGCATTAATGACATTGTCCCTTTGAGAATTGATGGACTCTAAAGGCTTCTGTCTTCTAGCTAGAGTGCGGGTTGTGGCTCCTAAGAGTCACAGAAAGGTCAGGAATTAAGTAGAGGGTCAGGCCAAGCAGACAGTCTGGAACCAAGAAGAGTACAGAAGTCAGCAGCCAAAGGTCAATTGAGAGACCATGCAGAGTGTTATCAAAAGAAAAGAATCATACCTCAGCCAGATGTCAAGATAGCACAGTGTGTTACAAGTCAGAGAAATCAGAAGAGACCAGCAGCCTCTTCAGCTTCATTCCTCAAATACCTTGAAAAGGAAATTGCACCCCCAGTCACTAGTCACTCTAGGCAGGAATCAGTGACTACCTTTCCTGGAGACTGGCATCTACAGTCCTTGGGGCTATAGATATAGCTCTGTGGTAGAGTACTTGCTAGCATGGAAAAGACCCTATGTTTGATCCCTAACATGGAAAAATAAAAAAGGATGCTTTCACTGTTGCTTTCACATCATTTTAAAGGATTCCAAAAATGTATTTTCTATATCTTTATATACGTCTATATGTCTTAGCGAAAGTCTCAACAGTCTCATCATTTCAAAAGCCAGCCAGTTCTGTGGCCTCTTAATTTAATAGAAGCAAAAATCTATTCACTTGAGGTTTCCATTTTGTCCATGATTTCTTTAGCTGGTCAAATGTACTAAATGATTGCAATGTGATTTTTTTTTTTTTTTTTTTTTTGTGTGTGTGTGTGTTTCGAGACATGGCTTCTCTGTATAGCCGTGGCTGTCCTGGAACTCACTCTGTAGACCAGGCTGGCCTCGAACTCAGAAATCTGCCTGTTTCTGCCTCCCAAGTGCTGGGAATGAAGGTGTGCGCCAGCACTGCTCGGCTGCAATGTGATTTATATATAAAGAATCTGGCGTTATGTAAGATCCATGGCAATCTCATATAAAATGTTGCATAAGAAGATAGTGTACAAGCAATACCATGGTATGCTACATCAGGAATGGTATGCAACATCAGGAATGGTATGCAATGAGGCAGCGGAAGGCAGGCTCCAGACGCAGGGACTGAGGAAAAGCCAGGAGGTAAGAGCCTGCCTGCTTCCACCTGTGGCCAGAAACCCTGCCTGGGACAACAGGCCTCTCCATATACAAGTAGCTCAGGGAGAAAGCTACACTTGTGCTGAGGAGCCAGCAACAGGAGGACTCCAGACACAGGGTCTGAAGAACAGCTGGAAGAAAGAACTGGTCTCCCAGGATTATTGACAACTGAGCTTGAAGGAAAGACAAGCCACAGTCAGAGAGAGAAAGACCAGCTAATGCCAGAGATAACCAGATGGCGAAAGGCAAGGGCAAGAACACAAGGAACAGAAACCAAGACTACTTGGCTTCAGCTGAACCCAGCTCTCCCAACACAGCCAGCCCTGGATACCCCAACACACCAGAAAAGGAAGACTCAGACTTAAAATCACTTATCAAGAGGATGATAGAAGATTTTAAGAAGGAAATAAATAACTCCCTTAAAGAAATACAAGAGAACACAGGTAAACAACTGGAAGCCCTTAAAGAGGACACACAAAAATCCCTTGAAGAATTACAGGAGAACACAATCTAAAGGAGAGAAATACAGGAAAACACAATCAATCAAATGAACAAAACCATTCAGGAATTAAAAACAGAAATAGAAACAATAAAGAAATCACAAAGGGAGACAACCCTGGAATTAGACATCATAGGGAAGAAATCAGGAGACATAGATGCAAGCATCACCAACAGAATACAAGAGATGGAAGAGAGAATCTCAGGTGCGGAAGATACCATAGAAAACATGGACACAACAGTCAAAGAAAACACAAAATGCAAAAATCTCCTAAACCAAAACATCCAAGATATCCGGGATGCAATGAGAAGACAGAACCTGAGGATAATAGGTATAGAAGAGAGTGAAGATTCCCAACTTAAAGCACCAGTAAATATCTTCAACAAAATTATAGAAGAAAATTTCCCTAACCTAAAAAAAGAGATGAACATAAATATACAAGAAGCCTACAAAATTCCAAATAGACTGGACCAAAAAAGAAATTCCTCCCGTCACATTATAGTCAAAACACCAAATACACAAAACAAGGAAAGAATATTAAAAGCAGTAAGGGAAAAGGGGCAAGTAACATATAAAAGCAGACCTATCAGAATTACACCAGACTTCTCACCAGAGACTATGAAAGCTAGAAGATCCTGGGCAGAGCTCATACAGATTCTAAAAGAACACAAATGCCAGCCCAGGCTGCGATACCCAGCAAAACTCTCAATAATCATAGAGGGTGAAACCAAAATATTCTAGGACAAATCCATATTTGCACAGTACGTTTCCACAAACCCAGCTCTACAAAGAATAATACATGGGAAATGCCAACGCAATCAGGGAAACTACACTCAAGAAAAAGAAAGTAATCCTTCAACAAACTCAAAAGAAGATAGCCACACAAACAATATAAACAACATCAAAAATAACAGGAAATAACAATCACTATTCTTTAATATCTCTTAACATCAATGGTCTCAACCTCCCAATAAAAAGACATAGACTGACAGACTGGATCCATAAGCAGGAACCAGCATTTTGCTGCATCCAGGACACGCACCTCCGTATTAAAGACAAACACTGCCTCAGAGTAAAGGGCTGGAAAACAATTTTCCAAGAAAATGGCACCAAGAAAAAGGCTGGAGTAGCCCTTCTAATATTGGATAAAATTGACTTTCAAACAAAATTCATCAAAAAGGATGAGGAAGGACACTTCTTACTCATCAAAGGAAAAATCTACCAAGAAGAACTCTCAATTCTGAACATCTATGCCCCGAATGCAAGAGCTCCCACTTTCATAAAAAAAAAAAAAAAAAAAAAAAAACTCTACTAAAGCTCAAAGCACACATTGCACCTCACACAATAATAGTGGGAGACTTCAACACCCCACTATCAACAAAGGACAGATCTTGGAAACATAAACTAAACAGAGACACAGTGAAACTAACAGATGCTATGTACCAAATGGGTTTAACAGATATCTATAGAATATTTAATCCTGCATTAAAAGAATATACTTTCTTCTCAGCACCTCATGCTACCTTCTCCAAAATTGATCATATAATTTGTCACAAAACAAACCTCAACAGATATAAGAAGATTGAAATAATCCCATGGCTCCTATCAGATCACCACGGATTAAGGTTGGTCTTCAATGGCAACAACAACAACAGAAAGCCCACATACACATGGAAGCTGAACAATGCACTGCTTAATGATAAGTTGGTCAAGGAAGCAATAAAGAAGGAAATTAAAGACTTCCTAGAATTCAATGAAAATGAAAGTACAACTTACCCAAACCTATGGGACACAATGAAAACAGTGTTAAGAGGAAAACTCATAGCTCTGAATGCCTCCAAAAAGAAACTGGAGAAAGCATACACTAACAGCTTAACAGCACATCTTAAAGTTCTAAAACAAAAAGAAGCTAATACACGCAAGAGGAGTAGAAGGCAAGAAATAATCAAATTAAGGGCTGAAATCAACCAAGTGGAAACTAAAAGAACTATACAAAGAATCAAAACCAAGAGCTGGTTCTTTGAGAAAATCAACAAGATAGATAAACCCTTACCCAAACTAACCAGAGGGCACAGAGACAGTATCCAAATTAACAAAATTAGAAATGAAAACAGAGATATAACAACAGACTCTGAAGAAATTAAAAAAATCATCAGATCCTACTACAAAAGCCTGTATGCAACAAAATTGGAAAATCTGGAGGAAATGGACAAGTTTCTAGACAGATACCAATTACCAAAGTTAAAGCAGGATCAGATAAACCATCTAAACAGTCCCATAACTCCTAAAGAAATAGAAGCAGTCATTAAAAGTCTCCCAACCAAAAAAAGCCCAGGACCAGATGGGTTCAGTGCAGAATTCTATCAGACCTTCAAAGAAGATCTAATACCAATACTCTTCAAGCTATTCCATAAAATAGAAACAGAACAAACACTACCCAATTTTTTCTATGAGGCCACAGTTACACTGATACCAAAGCCCCACAAAGACCCAACAACAAAAGAAAACTTCAGACCAATTTCCCTTATGAATATCGATGCAAAAATACTCAATAAAATTCTTGCAAACCAAATCCAAGAACACATCAAGACAATCATTCACTATGATCAAGTAGGCTTCATCTCAGAGATGCAGGGATGGTTCAATATCTGGAAATCCATTAATGTAATCCACTACATAAACAAACTCAAAGAAAAAAACGACATGGTTATCTAGTTAGATGCTGAAAAAACATTTGACAAAATTCAACATCCCTTCATGATAAAAGTCTTGGAAAGATCAGGAATTCAAGGAGCATACCTAAATATAGTAAAAGCAATATACAGCAAACCAGTGGCCAACATCAAACTAAATGGAGAGAAACTTGAAGCAATCCCACTAAAATCAGAGTCTAGACAAGGCTGCCCTTTCTCTCCCTATCTATTCAACATAGTACTTGAAGTTCTAGTTAGGGCAATCAGGCAACAAAAGGAAATCAAAGGGATACAAATTGGAAAGGAAGAAATCAAAATATCACTATTTGCAGATGATATGATGATATACTTAAGTGACCTGAAAAACTCCACCAGAGATCTGCTACAGCTGATAAACAACTTCAGCAAAGTGGCTGGATACAAAATTAACTCAAGCAAATCAGTAGCCTTCCTATACTCGAAGGATAAACAGGCTGAGAAAGAAATTAGGGAAATGACACCCTTCACAACAGTCACAAACAATATAAAATATCTTGCTGTGACTCTAACCAAACAAGTGAAAGATCTATATGACAAGAACTTCAAGTCTCTGAAGAAAGAAATCGAAGAAGACCTCAGAAGATGGAAAGATCTCCCATGCTCATGGATCGGCAGGATTAACATAGTTAAAATGGCCATCCTGCTGAAATCAATATACAGATTCAATGCTATCCCCATCAAAATCCAAACTCAATTCTATGTAGACCTAGAAAGAGCAATTCTCAAATTCATATGGAATAACAAAAAACCCAGGATAGCAAAAACTATCCTCAAAAATAAAAGGTCTTGTGGGGGAATCGGCCTCCCTGACCTCAAGCTGTACTACAGAGCAGTAGTGATAAAAACTACATGGTATTGGTACAGTGACAGGTGGGTTGATCAATGGAATAGAATCGAAGACCCAGAAATGAATCCACACACATATGGTCACTTAATCTTCGGCAAAGGAGCTAAAACCATACAGTGGAAAAAAGACAGCATCTTCAACAAATGGTATTGGATCAACTGGCAGGCTACATGTAGAAGATTGCGAATTGATCCATTCTTATCTCCCTGCACAAAGCTCAAGTACAAGTGGATCATGGACCTTCACATAAAACCACATACACTGAATCTAATAGAAGAGAATGTAGGAAAAAGTCTCGAACACTTGGGCACAGGGAAATTATTCTTGAACAAAACACCAATGGCTTGTGCTCTAAGGTAAAGAATTAACAGATGGGACCTCATAAAATTGCAAAGCTTCTGTAAGGCAAAGGACACTGTAATTAGGGCAAAATGGCAACCTACAGATTGGGAAAAGATCTTTACCAATCCTACATCTGATAGAGGGCTAATATCCAATGTATACAAAGAACTCAAGAAGCTAGACTCCAGAGATACAAATAACCCTATCAAAAAATGGGGAACAGAGCTAAACAGAGAATTCTCAACTGAGGAAATCTGAATGGCAGAGATGCACCTAAAGAAATGTTCAACATCCTTAGTCATCAGGGAAATGCAAATCAAAACAACCCTGAGATTCCACCTCATACCAGTCAGAATGGCTAAGATCAAAAACTCAGGTGACAGCAGATGTTGGTGAGGTTGTGGAGAAAGAGGAACACTCCTCCATTGCTGGTGGGAATGCAAATTGATACAACCTCTCTGGAAATCAGTTTGGCGGACCCTCAGAAAATTGGACATAATACTACCTGAGGACCCAGCTATTCCACTCCTGGGCATATACCCAGAAGATGCTCCAACATTTAATAAAAACACATGTTCCACTATGTTCATAGCAGCCATATTTATAATAGCCAGAAGCTGGAAACAACCCAGATGTCCCTCCACAGAGGAATGGATACAGAAAATGTGGTACATTTACACAAAGGAATACTACTCAGCTATTAAAAACAATGACTTCATGAAATTCGTAGACAAATGGATGGATCTTGAAAACATCATTCTGAGCCAGGTAACGCAGTCACAAAAGAATGAACATGGTATGTACTCACTGTTAAGTGGTTATTAGCCTAAAAGTTTGAAATACCCAAGAGTCACTTCGCAGGAACAGTAGTACTGAGTACGAGGTCCCAGATGGAGGGCATGGAGAAAGGACTGAAGGAGCTGAGGGAGTGTGCAGCCCCAGGGAGGTAGCAACACTGGTAACTGGCCTGACCCCCCATATTTCTAGAGACTAATCCACCAACTAAAGAATACACATGGAGGGACCCATAGAGCTGGCCACAAAGACTGCAGAGGAGGGTCTTGTTACCCGTCAGGGGGAGGAGAGGCCCTTGGGCCTGAGGGTGTTATATCCCCCAGTATAGGAGAATGTCAAGGAGGGAAGACGAGAGTGGGTGGGGGGTGGGGTAGGGAGGTGGGTTGGAGAATATCCCCATAGAGGCAGGGGGAGGGTGGAGGGAATGGGGAGGTTCCAAAGGGGAGATCTGGAAAGGGGGAAACATTTGAAATGTAAATAAAATAAGAAAAGAAAAAAAAAAGAAAAGAAAAAAGAAATGGTATGCAACATCAGGAAGGCAGAACAGTCAATATGTAACTCTTGCAGTCATAACAGAAAGTCTAAAAATAGAAATAATCATGACACATAACTAATTTTTTCATAAAAATAAGAATGTTGCTTAGTGGTAAAGAATTGTCTCTTTGAAAACTAGAACTGAAACAATATTCATATGTAAGAATTAGAATTTAAACAAAGAAGTTGATTCAATAGTTAATGGTCTTTCCTATAAAAGCTTTAGAAACAGATGCATACATAAGTGAATTCTATGACATGCTTTAGAATATCTCTGTTCTCTGTTTCTCACAGAATAAAATTAAGGAGTACTTCTTCATTCAAATCCAGCTTTGCCCTAATATACAAATTAGACTAAGCATTCGAAGAAAACTCCAAACCAAATCCAAATGAATATAGATGTAAAAACTCCTCAATGAAATATGCATAAATTGAATCTAATACTGAAATAGAATATTTATAAACCAAGACAAAATTGGACTTACCCTGGGTATAATAAATACCCTTATGTATGCAAAAATAAATCAGTGTGATTCATCACAGAAACATGATTCTTCTTAATCATAAGATTATAGACATAAATACAGAAAGACCATTTGACAAAATATAAGTCATTCATGGAAAAACTGAATTTGATTGAGATTTTCATACCAGATTTATTTAGAACTACCAAACCTTGGAAGCACTTAGGATGATCTTCAATGGGTGAGCTGTTCAAACACAAGTAAATTGTTCAAAATTTAAAAGAAATTAATTTCAGTATAACTATTTATGGTGGTGGGGCTAGAACAGTGACTCGGGATTTGAAAGCACTTTCTGCTCTTGCAGACAACCAAAGTTTGGTTTCCATTGCCCATTTCAGATGTCTCACAATCTCCATTAACTCTAGCTTCAATAAATGCCACACCCTCTTCTGGCCTCCACAGATACATACACATGTGCATTTTCATACCTCCGAAATGCAACACAGATAGTATTTTAGATGAATGTTAAAGAAGGTGTGTAGAAACTCAAGTGAGCATTACCCAGTGAAAGGAGCTTATCTGATAGGGCCACAAAGTTTATGATTCCAACTTCTTGTCATTTATTACATGGAGGAAGTTAAAAGATCAGTATCACCAGGACTTACAGGGAAGGAAAAGATGAATAGGGAGAACATGCATCATACTTGTACAATGCAAATATTTATTCAAGGTAAGATAGCAGACATCACTAGAAACTTGTCTATACTTACAGAATACACATCATCACGAGTGCACCCTAATAGAGACCATGATCCAAGAAGCAAAGATGCACCAGTGAAGTAGTAATAGTGTATCACATTGGTGCAAGAATTACTCTGGAGGATACTGTGAACATGTGAGGTCAAAGAAATGATTGGTAATCTATCTCCTCTGCTCAAGTTTGTTGTCAGGCTCAAAGTGTTACAAAAACAAAGACTATTTAAAAATTAGACTCTAGCAGAAAGATTGTGAGTCAAAAATGGTGGATGACACATGGAAATGGTGTTTTCCAGACACAGTGCACTTAAGAACTCACATCTCAGTACATGCAACTGCAAGCCAAATAAATCCCAGCACGAACTGGGGAGTCAGGAACAAAATCCCACAATGAGATAAAGAACTATTGGTATTCAGAAGCTGCTCTGAATGATAGCATCAGTTTTCTTTAAAGGTCTGAGTGCTGGTAAGTGGACCATGCACCAAGGCAGGAGTCAGACCACAGAGTATTTCATTTTTGAGAAAGAAAGAGTGACAGAGAGATGGAGAGACAGAGACAGACACAGAGGAAAAAAAGGTTGAAGGAGCTGGGGGGACAGGTGGAAAAAAGTACATTGCATGAAACACTTAAAGAATTAATAAAAATATTTTAAAGATTTTTAACTCTAAAAGGACCTAAATATAAACCCTTACCTCAATGGTTTCTGTTATGAAATGCCTATAAAAATGCAGGAAAACTGCTATCTTGTAACTCCGAGTTTAGAAAATAATTCTTAACCACAACACAAAATACTGAACTGATAATGAAAAGAAAAATCCATAAACATGGATTTTCCATTGATAATAAATCAATTAATAAGTTTCCATTAATAAATGTGGATTTATCCATTAATCCAGAGGTAATGTTTTTGATTTTTGAAAGGTAATGTTGAAATAATAAAAAAGTAAGTCACAAACTGAGAAAAAACATTTTCAATTTATATATCTGATATTTTATATTACACTGTTTTTTTATAAACTCTGTGTATTCAACAATAAGAAATCAATCCGATGAGAACATGGTCAAAAGACTTTACAGCTACTCAACCAAAGAAGATAGTATTGTAAACAATAAATATATACTACAATGTTAACACCATGAGTCACTAGGAAAATGCAAATTAAAGTATGATAGTCACCACCAAAGTACATTAGTCATAGCGAAACTAAACACTGACCATATAGAGTTCATAAGAATGTGAATACAGTGGCCTCTCATAAGCTATTAATAGTTACATGGATCTGAGGCGGGAGACCTCTGCCTGGGCCACCAGGACTCCATAGCAAAATAGTGCTGGGAAAAAGCTAGCCTCTGAGGAGTGTGGAAAAGCCCATGATAAGAGGTAAGAGGAGCAACACTGCTCAGGGGGACTCGCCCGGAATCTTTGGGACACAGGGACTGAGGAACAGAAAGGGGAAAGAGCCTTCTGGGTTCCATCTGTGGTTGGAGACTTATGCCTGGGCCACCAGGCCTCCATAGCCAAATAGTGCTGGGAGAAAGCTAGCCTCCCAGGAGTGTGAGCCAGCCTGTCTGCTCAGAGGGACCCATCTGGAATCCCCAGGACCCAGGGACTAAGGAGAAGTCTTCTAGTTTCTACCAGTTGCTGGGGAGCAATCCTGTGATACAAGGCTCCATCATCAAATAGTGCCAGGAGAGAGCTGGTATCCCAGGAGTGCCAACAAACCTTCAAGCACAGGCAAGACCACCACTTCTATTCAAATTCATTGGATCAAGAGGGACCCTTGCAGAGCAATCAGAACACAGGAACCAAAGGACAGCTGAGGAACAGATCCTTCTTATTTCTGTCTGTACCCCAGAGCTGACCCTGTACCACAACTCTCCAAACCCAAATTCCTCTCAGAGAGAACTGGTCTTCAAGGACTGTTGACACCAAGGCTTGCGGGAAAGAAAAGCCACAGTCAGAGAGAGTAAAACCAGCTAACACCAGAGATAACCAGATGGTGAAAGGCAAGGGCAAGAACATAAGGAACAGAAACCAAGGCTACTTGGCATCATCAGAACCCAGCTCTCCCACCACAGCAAGCCCTGGATACCCCAACACACCAGAAAAGCATGACTCAGATTTAAAATCACATTTCATGATGATGAGGATAGAAGATTTTAAGAAGGAAATAAATAACTCCCTTAAAGAAATACAAGAGAACACAGGTAAACACCTACAAGCCCTTAAAGAAGAAACACAAAAATCCCTAAGAGAATTATAGAAAAACACAATCAAAAGGGCAGAATTACAGGAAAATGTAATCAAACAAATGAAGGAAATGGAAAAAAAATCCAAGAACTAAAAACAGAAATATAAACAATAAAGAAATCACAAAGGGAGACAACCCTGGAGTTAGAAAACCTAGGAAAGAGATCAGGAGTCATAGATGCAAGCATCACCAACAGAAAACAAGAGATAGAAGAGAAAATCTCAGGTGTGGAAGATACCATAGAAAACATGGACACAACAGTCAAAGGAAATGTAAAATGCAAAAAGCTCCTAACCCAAAACAACCAGGATATCCAGGATACAATGAGAAGACAGAACCTCAGTATAACAGGTATATCAGATACACTGAATCTAATAGAAGAGAAAATGGGGGAAGGTCTCGAACACATGGGCACAGGGGAAAGTTCCTGAACAGAACACCTATGGCTTATGCTCTAAGATCAAAAATCTACAAATGGGACCTCATGAAATTGCAAAGCTTCTGTAAGGCAAAAGACACTGTAAATAGGACAAAATGACAACCAACAGATTGGGAAAAGATCTTTACCAATCCTACATCTGATAGAAGGCTAATAACCAAAATATACAAAGAAGTCAAGGATTTAGACTCCTGAGATCCAAATAACCCTATCAAAAAATGGGGAACCTAGCTAAACAGAGATTCTCAACTGAGGAAACTAGAAGGGCTGAGAAACACCTAAAGAAATGTTCAACATCTTTAGTTATCAGGGAAATGCAAATCAAAAGAACCCTGAGATTTCACCTCACACCAGTCAGAATGGCTAAGATCAAAAACTCAGGTGACAGCAGATGCTAGCAAGGATGTGGAGCAATCCTCCACTGCTGGTGGAAATGCAAGCTGATAAACCTCTCTGGAAATCACTTTGGTGGACCCTCAAAAAGATGAACACAATACTCCCTGAGGACCCAGCTATTCCACTCCTGGGCATATAACCAGAAAATGCTTCAACATGTAATAAAGACACATGTTCCACTATGTTCATAGCAGCCATATTTATAATAGCCAGAAGCTAGAAGGAACCCAGATGTCCCTCCACAAAGGAATAGATACAGAAAATGTGGTACATTAACACAATGGAATACTACTCAACTATTAAAAACAATGACTTCATGAAATTCTTAGGCAAATGGCTGGAACTTGAAAATATCATCCTGAGCAAGGTAACGCAGTCACAAAAGAATGAACATGGTATGTACTCACTAAGTGGTTTTTAGCCCAAAAGTTCAGAATACCCAAGATTCACTTCACAGCAACCATTGAGCTGAGTGTGAGGTCCCAGATGGAGGAGTTGGAGAAGGGACAGAAGGAGCTGAGGGAGTTTGCAGCCCCATGGAGGGAGCAGCAATGGCAACTGGCCTGACCTCCCGATGCTCCCAGAGACTGGATCACCAACCAAAGAATACACATGGAGGAACCCATAGTGCTGGCCACATATGTGACAGAGGAGGGTCTTGTTTGCCATCAGTGGGTGGAGAGGCCCTTGGGCCGGAGGGTGTTAGATGCCTCAGTATAGGGGAATGCCAAGGAGGGAAGACAAGAGTGGGTGGATGGATGGGGTAATACCCTCATAGAGGCAGGGGCAGGGGATAGGGTTTCCAAAGAGGAGATCTGGAAAGGGGGAAACATTTGAAATGTAAATAAAGTATCAAAAAATAGTTACATGAATAGTACAAACACGTAGAAAAATAGCTTGTCAATCTCTCACAGGGTAAAATACTTTCTTGATCTTGCCTTTCTGTTCCTGGGAATTATCCAGAAGATATGGAAACCTATAATCATGCATAGAATAACACTATAATGATCCTAACAGCTTTATTTATCATCACTACTCAAACATCAGTGTATTTAAATAATGGAAGAATGGCAGGTAATAAAAAAGAACAACTGATGTACACAATCAAACCTCAAAATAAATATAGTGGGCAAAAACAGATTTAAAAAATGTTGCATGTTATATTATTCCTTTTACAAAAATTTGAAACAAAAAGGTTGGTAATACCTGGAAAATTGGGCTAAGTGAAGAAATGGATTAAAATCAACAAGAGGAATGGATTAAAATCAACACTGCTTCAAGTCATTGTCACTTGGATGTGAACCCTGAGTGACACTGGAAAAGAGGACCCAGGAAATACTGAAAACGGTCACAGCAACAGAAACAAACTCATGAAAAGATTAGAACATGTTTTCTTGACAGTTGACAAAAATCACCAGAGGCATGAAACCTGCTTTGCACAGAACCATGGAAAGTATATATCTACCTACAAATTCATCTTGTGTTACCAATTCTACAATTCTACATCTAAAATAATACCACTTGTTGGCCCTGAAATTATACACATAAAAGTGACACTAAACAAACTAAGCGGTTTGAATTTATATATTTAAACATGTATATATGTATACACATTATATTTTAATTTTTTAAATATTTCAAAAACAAGAAGCAAATAAAAGGGTACCATGCTAGCAGAGTGGCTCAGCAGAAGCATGCTGGGCCATCAAATGATATCATCTCTTCATACTAGATCCCTAACAGTTTAAGCTCCAGATTTCAGCATGAAATATACTCTTCATTTGCTATTTACTGAGTCCAGTAAGATATGGATCTTCTACCTCAATTGCCTCATAGACTTCCAGAGAAGACCCCCAGGAAGCTCCCTGTCTTAGTCAGGGTTTCTATTCCTGCACAAAACATCATGACCAAGAAACAAGTTGGGGAGGAAAGCATTTACTCAGCTTACACTTCCACATTGCTGTCATCACCTAAGGAAGTCAGGACAGGAACTCACATGGGCAGGAACTTGGAAGTAGGAAGTCATGCAGAGGCCATGGAGGAGTGCTGTTTACTGGCTTGCTTCCTCTGGCTTGCTCAGCTTGCTTTCTTATAGAACCTAGGATCACCAGCCTAGGAATGGGACCACCCACAATGGACTGGGCCTTTTCCCCTTGATCACTAATTGAGAAAATGCCTTATAGCTGGATCTCATGGAGGCATTTCCTCAAGGGAGGTTTCTTTCTCTGTGATAACTCCAGCTTGTATCAAGTTGACACAAAACCAGCCAGTACACTCCCCAAAAAACATACTTGTGTGTGATGTCTGTAGAGTGTGACAATACCCTTTTACTGCAGATCCAGAAATCCCTGGAACATCTAGGTGTGGCTGAATGTGTCTGAATCTCAGCTATTGAGAGGCAGAAACTGTCAAGGAATGAGTCTGAAGCCTGTCTGACACATATAGAAAATTTGACTTGAACCTAGACCATGTCATAAGAACCTATCTCCAAATAAAATTTTTGAGCAACATTAAATGAATTCAGTAGAACGTGTGTGTGTGTGTGTGTGTGTGTGTGTGTGTGTGTGTGAGATGTAAGGTCATCAATTTAAGATGAAGTACAGGGAGTCATAGAAGGACTGTGAGAGGAAGAAGAAAAGATGGGAAAATGTAATATGATAAGCCTCAAAAAATTAAAAACTCAAATTCATTAAAATTTAAAGGCTTGTGTGTGGCTCAATGGTAGAATGATTACCCAGCATATATAAATTCAAAGAAAGGTCACAGAGGAAAAATAACAGCAAGAAGAGGAAAAAGTAAGAGGAGGTGAGCCTGAAAAGGAGGCAGAGAAAATTCCAGAGACAGAGAAACAAACTGGCTGGTGTATCTGAAGGAGAGTGCAAAAGCCACTCTCTGTCAGCAGACCTTACAAAGGCTCCTTGAAACTAGGAAGCCCAAAGAGCTTCAAATTCTACATTTCTCCAAAGATAATAATGAAAGGGCTTCTCTCAGAATGGTTACCTAACTGTGAAGGACACCTGAAAAAAGAGTGACCAGGACAATAATATATTTTAAGTATCCTCTACAGCTTAGGAATAAACTCATTGATCACGGGTGGCCAATTTTATGGGACTCTGTACAAAGTTCATGGGGACAGAGAGGTAAAGAAAGGTTGTCCTAACTTCATGGGTTCTTAAAATCAGCATTTGTATACACATCATGCTAGAATTAAAGATAAAATAAATAAACCTTTATCATAATAAATATAAAATTTTATTATGGCCTGGGGGAGGCTGGAAGAAAGAACTGAAGCACCTGCACCTGATACCATTATTGTGGATGAATATGTGAGAAAGACATGGGAACAATGAACTGTGGAGTAGAGAGAGGGAAGAGAAAGCAAAGCCAAGAGGTTTATACACTGTGGAGAAAGGTGAAACTGGAGACTCCAAGGTAGTCAGGAACACAAAGATATGAGAAGGCCAGTGGCCATGTCTAGGTCCATGGTGCTACTGCAGCTGGGGTCTGTGTTGATGTCTGTGGCATGAATTTACAACAGGGGCCAAGCAGATGTCAGTGGTTTGGGCTGCCACCAGAGAACATGTGGATATCTGTGGGGCATACTGCCACAGAAGGACATGCTGATCTGAGTGACCTACATTGCCACCTGAGACCATGGAGACATCAAGACCCTGGCTGCTGTAGAGGGGCATGTCTAGGTTCCTGATCCTGTGGCCACTGGGGCCTGTGTTGGTGTTCCAGGCCCATGTTACCACCAAAGTCCACGAAGATGTCCCTGGTCTGGACTGCAGCCTAAGGCACTGTCCTGAACTGGCCTCGACCTTCACCAGCTGTAGCACTTGGGAGATGTGGTCTTGCACTTCACCTGGGCAGCACAGTGGAGCTAGCACTTGGAGGTGAAGGTGCAGGTGAGCCCTGAGAACATGAGAGCAAGAGAGCTGGCCCTGCCCTTTGCTGGCCATGGCATCCGGTAAGCAAGCTAACCAAAGAAGGACTAGAGAGATCACCCTGGTGGTGCAGGTGCTGAAGAGCTGGTAGGTTGAACAACTCAGTTAGCTACCTCTCAGGCCCAGAACCAGGTTTTGAGTTGTCTGACACTATCTGCTGGATCTTATGAA
Source organism: Rhynchomys soricoides (assembly GCA_019843965.1). Lineage (NCBI taxonomy): Eukaryota > Metazoa > Chordata > Mammalia > Rodentia > Muridae > Rhynchomys > Rhynchomys soricoides. The sequence goes on along the minus strand of JADRCH010000067.1, from coordinate 1,414,173 downwards.
AGGGCCATCCTGCTAATCCAAAGCTGAAGGATCTCCATAGCACAGGGCAACAACAGAATATCCCAGAGGAGTTGCAATGAGGATATGGTATTGATAGTGTAGCAAATGCCAGAGGCCTTGAAAAAGATCAATGACTAATTGCAATGAACATTTGCAAGCAAAAATATGTGGACAAAAGATTATACTGTAGGACACATTGTTACATATTATGGTTGCCACAACACATTGTTTGTTTGTTTGTTTTATTCTATCTCATTTTCTCCTCTTTGGGGGAAGAGGTTACAAGAGCAGAGAGCAGAAACAAAGGAATGGGGAGATGAATGGGAGCTGGGTGCAGGATGTGAAATTCACAAACAATCAATAATAAGTCAAAAACCCCTTTGTTCTGAAAAGGGTAAAATTGAAGCTGTGCTTTAGCAGGCTACGGCAGTAATAATCTAAGCACAACATAATTGCTTCAGGGTCTTAGCAGTTGTGGAACAGAAATGAATGAATCCTCAATACACTTTGCACGGAGAATCAACAGATCTGATTCATGGTTTAGACAATGAATGTGAAAGGAAAGAAGGTTCAAGAATGGTTGCAAGATTTTAGTTACAACAGCTGAAAAACACACTGAATTGAGAAGACCATGGAGGAAATAGTACGATGGAAGGAAAATAAGTGTGAACACCGAGCTCAGGACCAAAGCAAGGGGGAAAACAACACAAAATACCGAGAAGAGACAACGATTGTAGAAATCGTGATAGGATGACATCTGAATCCTCCTTTCTAGGAATGAGGAATGATAGATGATAAGGAAAGATGTTGCTGAGGCCCCAGCTTCCACATGCAAGCAGCCCATGGGTATCTATCTGACTCAGGCTGTGACAAGTAAGTTCACACTACTGTCCAGGGGGATACAAAGTATAACGGAAAAGAGTCTGCAATTGTGAGTAGATCTTCCATGAGTGAGGATGGGGAGACATGAAAGGGAGGACAGAAAACAATATAAGGTTTCCTGAATCCCAAATTGCTCCAAAATAGTTAAAAATGATAGAAGGGAATGAAAGCACAAAGTGCCATTAAACACCCAAAACATAAAAGACACAATAATAATAATAATTGACTGAACAATGACAAAGTTCCCAAAACTTGAAAACAAATGTAGAGACTGAAGAAAGTAAAGCACATATTTACATATTTGTAAATTATTTACTAATTATCATATATGATTCAAACAGGGGTCTCAAATGTACTCCCAAATTCTGTCATTCTATACCTCATAATTGAAGTGGAAACTTGAGAGTCATTTGTAATGTCAGTTGGATGGTGTTTTGCTTGGGCAAACATGTGTAGGAGCATTTCGCTGAAGCAGACACAGGAGAGAGGATGTTCTGCTAATGCAATTACTTGAAAGGACACATGATGAATAATAATTTGCTAACAACATGCATGGAATGGTCTACCTTACATTGAGTAGTTCAGATGCATTTCTCTGGACTCCTCAGACTCAGGTTGATTGGATGCACATGCTAAGGCAAAACCTGTGCTGAGGGAAGACCTGTGCTGAGACAAGGCACATGGAGGACACGTGATGTTTGGAGTCTGTAAATAGGACTCCACAGATTGACAGAGCAAGAGCTTAGCTTGCTGATACAGCTAGCTGTACAGTGCTTGTGGGTCTCATATCTTTGCTGATCTTCTCTTCCCTGAGAGAGGCATGGCTGAGAGCTTCTCCTGGTGTTCCTCCTGGTCCATCCTGCTGCCTGGAACCAAGGCTGAGGCCTGGCTGTCACTGCTAGGTCATGTCACCACTGTTGCTGACCCAACTCTACCTAAGTGAACTGCTGGTGTATCTGTGAAGTGTTTGCTAGTGGATCGAGCTGCCACTGCCACTGCCAACCTGTGAACTGAACTGCCGATTTCCAGACAACACAGATGTGCTCCAAAGAGCCTTCCTAAACAGATCCACTTCCCCCATATTCTTTCTTTTCCACTACCTCTGGTGGGTGGTAGGCTACAAGGGAGGTTAAAACATTTAAGAAACATAATTAAAAATAAGGTTTGAACCAGGCCGTGGTGGTGCATGCCTTTAATCCCAGCACTCGGGAGGTAGAGGAGGTGGATTTCTGAGTTCCAGGTCAGCCTGGTCTACACAGTGAGTTCCAGGACAGCCAGGGCTATACAGAGAAACCCTGTCTCGAAAAACTAAAAAAAAAAAAAAAAAGGTTACACACACACACTATATATATATATATATATATATATATATATATATCGTCTTTCTTCTGATAGTTTGTTCCTTAACTGAAGAATTTGCAAACTGGCCTGTACTTGAGATTGTTTCCCAATCACTCTGCAATATAACACATTTTACCAGTGACCTTTAGTTACTTAAGCATTTATTTTATATCCTTATGTATTAATTAGCCTTTGCTGTTGCCTCATTGACTTAAAATGAAAACAATTTATTATCTCGCACATTTCTGGGAATAGCCTGGAAGTTCTGCCCTGGGATGGGTTCCAGAAGGACATGATCATCTACTTTGACCTCACTCAAAGATCTGGAGATATAGCTCTGGGCTGAAAGATCTCGTTCTCTCCTTACATGAGTTCTGCCATCTTTCTAGAAAATTATTTTCCAAGATAATTTGTCATGTGGTTTCAGAGGCCACAGAAGCAAGAGAAAGTGACTCCCAATGTTTAGATTCTGCAATTCTTTGCTTAGCAAGTGACACAAACTAGAATTTGCAGCTAGAAATAAATTCAACTATATGATGAAGCCATTGAAGTCACATTGCATTAGGATGTATACAATGGGCTGGGTGGGAAGTATTTTCAACTTTGTTATGTCTGAATTAATATTATTAAAATGTTTACTAATTTCTAAACTTTTCTACTCTTTCTTAACTTTTAGCACTCTGATATTTAGCAACTACCTGCAACAATCAATTTGAGTTGGAATTCAAGAAATTCTCTCTGACTTATTAACCTATACAATTTAGTAATGAGTTTTAGATGACAATGAAACTTATTCTCTTCCTATGTCAACCTTTAATGGCCCTTCTTGGTCATATACCAAGCGGGCAGGCGAGTGCAGCATGGGGTTACTTGGCTGTTTCCCATCAAGCAAGCTTCAATTCTTGGATTCATTTACATACTCAAAATTAATCAGCCCTCAAGTCTCCTACCTTAAGTATTTAATACATAACATGCATAGCCACTTTTTCACTTTCTTGATGATGTGGTAATCATGGCAAGTACCAATGCCACTAGTCATAGGCTCTTTGTAGTCTATTAATGAGATCGTACTGGGTTTCATTAAGGATTTTAATTATGTTCCTTCTCCTTTTTGCTTCCAGCTTGTTTTGATTAATAAAATTACCCACAGCTGCTTCAGATTGGTCACTCCTTCTGGGAGAAAAACCATACAGAATGCTTAGAACAGGTGCTTGGTACTTGACCAGATTCACAGGTTTAAACGAGTTTGACCTCTGGCTCTTGAAGTTGAGGAAAGAGGCTACAGATGTGTTTGTTAGGATTAGAAAATTACCCTTTTCTATGACAGGACTAGTGGCTATTGTAAAAAAAAAAAAAAGTAGAACTATAAAAACTTTTTCTAATCATGTGAAACCACATAGTAATAAACTTTGAAGCATTGCTAGTATTTAAGTAAGGGAGGAAACAAGTCGAGGATCCTTCAGAACTCTTGTTATCATAATGCAGAGCATAGTATTCTGCCATCCAGAGAGCAGAGTATAGAACTGTTATTGTCCAGGAAAGCCTGCAGTAATAAATTTTTACACCCTTAAAAGAGGCTCTTGGAGGAACTGGAGAATATCCAGAGAAAAGCAATTAGGGAAAAAATTAATGTGGGGAATTTTCAGAGGAGTTAAGGCTACTTAACCTAGAGGGGGAAATAAGTCTGAGATGCTTCTACATTAATGAATCTAAATTATAAAGGTATTGGCCAGCTGTTCTGCTACTCTACAGAGTGATGAACTAAAGAAAAATGATCTCAACAGACTGGAGATATCAGTGAAATGTAATCCAATAAAGCTTGATTCTGAGGGTAAAGAGTGAAGGTCCAATCTCCTTAACAAGCATCAAAAATGGAAACATTCAGCACTAATTCTTCTCCAAGGATCAAAACTAGTCTTGCTTTGCTCCTTTGTTGACCATTATAGTTGAGTCACTGCTGTGTGTCAGGTACTATATATGTCAATGTGTATATAGGTCAAAATATTTGAGTCACTGCTGTGTATCAGGTGCTATATATGTGAAGATGCAAGAAGCACTGGGCCATTCCCTTGGATTTTTCACTACCTGTAAGAGATTTTTCATTCCCTAGTTCTGGTCTTTTCACTTACAGGATTTGGTTTTAGATTTTGTGTGTGTGTGTGTGTGGTGTGTATGCGCACGCGCGTGTGTGTACATAGGCAAGTTTGGCAACCTGATTTTAGTTCACAGAAACCACATGATTGGAGAGAACCAGTTCACCAAATTGTTCTCTGATGTACACAATTACAGCATGATACATGTGCCCACACATACAGTAAATAGCCATTTAAAAATCTCTTGGCCCGCTGGGCAGTGGTGGTGCACACCTTTAATCCCAGCACTCGGGAGGCAGAGGCAGGAGGATTTCAGAGTTTGAGGCCAGCCTGGTCTACAGAGTGAGTTCCAGGACAGCCCGGGCTACACAGAGAAACCCTGTCTCGAAAAACCAAAAAAAAAAAAAAAAAATCTCTTGGGCCAGCATGTATCATAGCAGATGTACCCCTTGTGACAGAAGCCTAATTATTTATGTTGAATACCAAAAACCTACATAAAATTAGAAGGAAAAAAACCAACTCCACAAAGTCATCCTCCAGACCTGCACATGTAATTAATTTAAATGCTTGAACTTATGCATCATACACATACAATAATAATAATAAAAGAATTTTTAACACATCAAAATTCTAATGTAACCAGTATACTATGCTATATATATATTATTTAAACCATGGTATGATATCTATAAAATTATATTGAAAATACATGCTCAAGTTTTTGAGATTTATATTTTCAAATATGTGAAGGAGCATCCCACCAAAATAGACACATTTTGTTCAGGAATAACAATATCTTTCTTCAAAATACTGTAAAATAAAGTCCAGGGTTTTATTTTCAAATAAAGAGAAATTTAGTTCTATAGGTTTTTATGAAATGTAGACAGATGCTTATTAAGTTAATAGTATGTGAAATTTAAGGAGGAATGAGATATTGTATTTAACCTCAGATAGCTTACAGCTCTAATGGAGAATCTAAAGAATATTTTGACACCATGGCTCACTGGCCAGAGACATAAATTGGAATCCAATGCTCCAAATGGCAAAATATGGTTTAAGGAAAAATTTGAGGGGTTCTTAAAAAGGAAAAAAAATACTTCCATACAGAACTCAAATTCCACAGGAGTTAAGTCATTCCAAGCCCAGCTGAGTCCAAACTATACAAATCTTGTCCTCAAACATTCTCATTGGCTAACCCTTGGACCCCACTGTCCATAATGGGTTCTGTTATATTACCACATTTACATTGTGCCAAACTGTGACCCCAGAGATAAGCCAACCTTTCCTAATGATTGCCATAACAAAGCTACACTGGTGGTATTGATTTTTCTTAGTCATTTAACAAGGAGTCACAGAGTATTACATGATGTTCTGGGCATATAAGGTACTGTACTGAACAAAACAAATGATGTTTCTGCCCTCTGAGAGTTCATATTATGGTGGTGGAAAATATACTAAGCAAACAGAAATGTAAGTATGTAAAATTTTTCATACTTTTACAATGGCATTGTACACAATATTGTATTCATAATACAATAGCATTAAGACTATTGAGAATGCTAGCAGAATAAAGGGCAGCAAATAATTCACTCTCCACTGTGTCAACAATACATCCTATAGCATTTTGTGGGGCTGACTGAGCAAGGCTGAAGCATGACCATCTCTGTATCAAAGAAATGTCCTGAAAACCACCTATGTTATAGAGGAGAATACTTGATAAATAACCTCTCCCAAGGGAAACTCTAGATGTTGTTGGTAGAACGAGGTAAGACTCCACAAAGACTAAACTGAAGTTCATAGGATCATTAAATTTTAATATAAATTCTCCTCAAAGGCTTGAGGTATCCATTTGGGTTGGCTATTGATAGAAATTATAAAGTTAAGCTTCTGTGCCACATGTGTAATGAACAAAGAAAGATGTCAAGGATTTATGAAAAAATTAGAGAGGAAGGAAAGTGATGCTAAAGAAACACACAGTAGAAAACTTTGGTATTTGCAGGATACGAATAGTATTGGGTATTATACTCAAAAAGGGAGACATAGCTGTATTGGAAATGACTCATAATTTTCATTTGCTAACAAATGGAGACATTGAAAAGTTTTAGAGGAAATAATTTTCTTTGTATTTGCTTTAGGAAGGTTAAAGTAACGATAATATGTAGAATTGGTTTGAAGAAAGAGCTAGAAAAAAACAAACTAGGTGTGGGAACCTCTTGCAACGGTGCAAGGTAAGGACTAAAACTCTGACCCTGAATATTGTCGGGCTCAAGGAAGATGAAATCATGGATGTTCCTGACATAATCAGAATATCAACAGCATAAGTGAGGATGGATTTGTAAAAAGAGCTAACAAGTACTTATTGTAATATACAGAGTTCAAACTTCTTCCAAAACTAAGATGTGGTGTATTCAATATCCTAAGCTCTAAAGTCTGAAATATCCTAATGCTAATGCTCAGTAACTCTTTATTTCTAACCATGCCATGACAACTGTACTGGCTGGTTTTGTGTGTCAACTTGACACAAGCTGGAGTTATCACAGAGAAAGGAGTTTCAGTTGAGAAAATGCCTCCATGAGATCCAGCGGTAAGGCATTTTCTCAATTAGTGATCAAGGGGGAGAGCCCCTTGTGGGTGGTACCATCTGTGGGCTGGTAGACTTGGGCTCTATAAGAAAGCCAGCTGAGCAAGCCAGGAGAAGCAAGCCAGTAAGAACCATCCCTCCATGGACTCTGCATCAGCTCCTGCTTTCTGACCTGCTTGAGTTCCAGTCCTGACTTCCCTTGCTGATAAACAGCAGCATGGAAGTGTAAGCTGAATAAACCCTTTCCTCCTCAACTTGCTTCTTGGTCATGATGTTTGTGCAGGAATAGAAACCCTGACTAAGACAACAACCTTATTCATGTCTTCATTTAAATACTATCCCTTTTTTAGTGACTCCAGACTATTACCCTGAATACCAGACAACTGTATCTAGCCATCTACTCTATGCTCACTCTAAGAATCAAAAATGGCATTCCTAAAATTCATTCCTCATCTCAACAAACAAAATCCTTATTTTTCCAGTATTCAGATCAAAAACGCTGGAACCAGTCCTTACTCTTCTTTTTCTAACATAGCACTATCGCCTATTGTATTACATTATGTATTCTCCACCCTACTCACATTTCATATAAGTTGAACCATAAATATATGACCTTTGGGGCTGGGTTCTTTTAGCAATTTATATAAATAGTTAATATTTATTGCATGTATGTCTGGACATATATGCCACAGTGTGTGAAAGTCAAAGGACAACTTGTTGGAACTGGTTTTTTCCTTTCCCCAAGTGGGTCTCAGGATGGAACTCAAGTCAGCAGGCTTATCAGCAGTAGCTTTAATTCTTGAACTGTCTTGCAGCCCTAGCACAGTGTTTTAAAGGAGCATCAATAATCTCACATGTTTAAATACTTTATTCCTTTTTAAGACAATAAAAATGGACAAACTTTTGCTTCCTATTCTGTAAGCTACCTCTGCCTGTGACTGATAGTGTCTTTTCCTATAGAAAAACATTTTGGCTTCATGAGGTCCCATTTACCAGTTATTGTTCCTAATTCCTGTGCTATATGATGTTTTCATTTTAATCCCAGGTGTCAGATATGGTACTGCTTCAGATTATTCAAAACAGCTAACTATGATTTGTCTCATGCTCTGGAAGGGGTGTGATTCTGCTAACTCAACATAGTTTACATTTGGAATTCTGAGATCTTTTAAGAGGATATAAAAATGCCAGCACCCCAAGAGGCTACAGTAGCTGTTGCTCCCTCTGCTCTTGCTGGTTTCTGCTACTGCTTTTGTTGATTGCTGTTGCTAGTTGCTGTTTGCTGGTTGCTTTTGCTGTTTGCTGGATTGCTAGTTGCTGGTTGGAGATATCCTGAGAATGACTATAGGATTTACCCCAAGGAATGCAACTCAGGAAGTAGTCTAAAGAGATCTGTGCCCCCTCTCCCCTCTAACCTTCCTTCTTGCCTACCTAGAGGTGAGGGGCATGGCATAGAAGGGATTGGGGTGGAGAAGAGTGATAGATATAAGAACTTAATAAAGTAGTCAAAAAGTCAACCTACAATGTGGGTCCTGATCAGGAATCCTTTCCCTGTGCCTACGAGTTAAACTTTATTCCTTAATTTCTCCTCTAACAGATTCAGGGTCTCATATCAAACACTGGTCCTCAATTCAGTTGGAATTTAATTTTGTGTAGGGTAAGAGTTAAGGATCAACTTTCAGACTTCTACATGTAACGATCCAAAATTCAATCAAACAACAGCAAGTAGTTAATGAAATTTTTTGTAAAAGGTTCTGTCTTAGTCCACATTCCTCATGAGTAGTGAGGGATACAAATGGCTATAAGCAAAAAGACAAAATAAACGTTACCCAAGAAGTAGATAAAAGGATAACTCTTGTGTATGGGTGTCAATATCTGAATATTGATATAACACTTTTCCTTTATCCAGGCATCCACTGAGGGACGTTGGATTGTTTCTGTCCTTTGGCTCCCATGAGTAGTGCTTCTGTGAACATTCATGTACAAGTTTTTCTTTAAATACCTGTATCCAATTCTTTGGTGTATATATATCAAATGGAATTTTGGATCATATAGTAGCTCTGAGTTTACTATTTAAGTTTTACCAAACTGCTTCTCACAGAGAATCCACATTCACATATTCACATCATGATGTGCTCTTCAAACTTTTACTATAACCCAATAAGTGTGTTTGTTTTTTGCTGTTTTTTTTCTGCTGTCATGGGTGCAACACTATTGCCACATTCAGGATAATGAAGATTTATTCCTATGTGTTCTTCTATGAGCTTTAACTCTTATCTTTAAGTACTCTGAGTATACTTGGTCTAATTTTTATAGCATTTACAAGGCATTAGGAAGAATATTTTTATTAAATTAGGTGCAGTTTTTAATTTCATATGTGTGTACTGTATTTACAGCTTCAGCATCTCCTCCAGCTTCTCCCAGCATAAGCTCCAGCACTCTCTCTCTCTCTCTTTCTAACTTCACAAGGAATTAATAAACCATATTAATTTGAAATTAAATTAATTCATCAGTAACAGAAGAGTTCAAAAGGAAGGTGTGTAAGATGCTGTTGAATTAATACATTATTGCTTATGTCATTATTTATCTACAACAAAATATTCAATACAAGACAGTAAGCCACTGTTTGGTTCAAAAATGTACAATAAGAACCAAAGATTTGTCTGATTATAATTCTTTGAAAACTAAAATCACATTTTTTTCTAGTTCTTTCTTTGTAATAATTTTAAGAAAAACTTATTTACTATCTATTTATTTTTAAATAGACTTTCATTGAGTTATGTATTGGTCACCTTGGACCTTGGGGTATTTTGAGGGATCAGCTATCCAATAATTAATGTTTGGTGTCATGAAGAACAAATATGGAATTTTTGAGTTTTCCCACTATAATTTCATCATTTACTGAGCATGTGTCAAACATTACATCAGTTGACAAAAAAAACAGAATAAATGATACAATTCTCAAGCCAATGATTCACAGAAAGAGAGAAAAAATATAAAGCTCTTCCATTTATACTAGAGTTAATAAAAATAATGGCTGCTTGTACCCCACAACTAACACACCATCAAACACAGGGAATGTCCATATGGTGTTGGAAATAGCCATTCCTGCCAGCAGCTCCCAGTGATCACACTGAATCAGTTTCTTATGGGCATGAGGGAGTTCTTGTTCTTTAAACATGTCCACTCTTCATTCATGTGTTTCACTGGGACCTCTATCTCTGTCTATCAAACTTTTATTCATATACTAAAATTAAGAAAAAAAGAGGAGAAACCCAAATCCTTGTGAAGAGACAAGGAAAGAGTATACTGTTCAATCCAGTCTCCATGAAAAACATGCAGAATACAGAGACCTTCACAGTTGATTTTTTTAATCTCTCCTAATCACTTCTTTTGCTATGAGGCTACCATATTCGTGAATTTTCTGTGCCTTCTCAAATAAAATAAGAAGCAAATATTCATAGTAATTCAATTATTCTACTCCCATAATGGACTAGAATCTTTGAAAGGGAGTAAACATATGCTTTGTCCCTGAGAAATTATTTGGTATATCATAAAATCCCATTATTCACTATGACTTCAACCTTTAGTACTGCTGGTGCTATCACTACTAAATGATAAATCAAACAAGTTATTTAGCTTAATCTAGGCAAGCTAGTCTTGATGGCAAAGGACAGGGAGCCATATTGATTGGTCACAGTCTGTGATGTTCCTGATTCATTGGAGACAGGAAACAGAAGTCAATGACCATCTTGAACAGTCCATGTGACTAACCTCAGGAACACAATTGCAAAAAAGATTTTTTTAATGTGTCAACAAGAAACAAAAGATAAAGCTAAACCCTTACCAGATGGAAGCAACTTTTTAAACTATCGCTTCAAATTTAATTTGAGTAACTGTAAACACTTAGAAAAGATCTCATTTACTCCACTTTCTGTAGGAAACCTCAAAGCAATTTTGTTATTACTAGATAACTAGTTCCCCAAGTCATTGAAAAACCACCTCAGCATCTACTTGTAATGTTCAGAAAAGAAACAAAAGACATTTAGAAAGTAAGAAGGGCACATACCCAGAGTGCTAAAACTGATCCCTCTTTAATTATAGAAAGCACTGTGTATTCAAAATCCAAACAAATCCTGGGAGTTGACCGATGAAATGTGAAGACCTCCAGCCTCAAAACTTACTGAACTTAGTAGACAATCTTTTTCAATTTAACAAAACAAAAGTAATTCAGTTTTTAATAAAACAGTTATTTCTTGATAATAAAAATCATGTTCTCTTGTTAACTGTTACCCAAATCTTACAGACATTTTTGCTTTATATTTAATTCCACATGTGCATTTGCATATGTACAGACAGATAGACAACACACACACACACACACACACACACACACACACACTACTCACACAACATGTATGTTAAACTCAGAATTGGTGGGAGATGGCGTAGGAAAAGCAGCTGTAGGAGCTTTCTGTAAGAGGAATATGGGTAAAAATTTGAAAATCCCATTTTACCAAATAGTGGTAAACTTATCTTCTCTCATAATCATATATTTCTGAAAAACTCACGGAGAGCTCAAAGATCAAGACCCTTTAAAGGCACTGCTTTCTCTTTTTCTCGAAATGGCCTCTGAATGTGAAGAGGAGCTAGCTAGGGAGGGGGCAGACCCTTGAATTGTAAGTTCTCTGAAAAACAATAACAAAATGTCTAAGACTCTGCTATCAAAGACCCTCATTGGGCCTTGTTGGTCATCAGTGGGAGGAGAGGCCCTTGAGTCTGAGAGTGTTAGATGCCCCACTATAGGGGAATGCCAAGGAGGGAAGATGGGAGTGGGGGGGGAGGGGAATACTCTCATAGAAGCAGGGTGGAGTGGGGATGGTATAGGGGGTTTGCAAAGGGGAGACCTGGAAAGGGGAAAACATTTGAAATGTAAATATAGTATTAAATAAAAATTAAAAAAAAAATACCCTCATCTATTCTCAGTGAGGTTCCACATGTTTTTGGATTTCATAGTGAGTCACATTGAATCCAATTAGTATCTTTTGCATTTTCTGATAGGAGTCACATGGAGATTTTCAGGTTCTATCCATCAAACATAGAAGGAAATAGACTAATGGTAATTATCTATGCTCTTCTTTGCCTAACCACATACATGTAGGACTCTGTTCTATAGTGAGTAAAGAGTCAAGGGCTCTTTACTCACAATTTGCAGTTGAGCAGCACACACCATAGAAGCACAAGAGAAATAAAATTTAATTTGACTAACACTTTTTACAGTTGTGGCATCATGAGTATATGGTGGCCCGTTGTGAGTAATTCAAGAATTCCAAAGAGGAAGAAGGCAACCCTCTTAACAACTATCTCAGTCATCTTGGTTTTCCTCATTTTCTTCTCTTTCCTTTTCTATAATCATCTTTTGCAACCAAAGTGGGTAACTGCTGGAAGGCTTTAGTGATCTTATAAAAGTCTTTACTCCAGCTTTTCTTATGTCTGGTTTTCACTCTGGACTAGAGAAGTTTTGCCCCGCTGCTTGGATGGAAATGTCTCTTCATGACTTATAATGTACATTTTATAGTTCATAATGACACCTCAAAGTAAGCTTTAGGAACTAAAACAATCATTTTTCTTCTCAATAAAGCCTTTCTCTTTAATATCGTTTGTCTTCTTAGTACAATGAAATCACTAACACCTGAATAATGACTTCTTTGTTTCTTCTGTATTATAGTTGGTAGAATCATAAGGCAAAGAGATTACAGGAAACCACAAAAATAAAATAGTCTAATCACAGGTATATTTTTATATGTGGTTGATAGAACAGAGAACCATTGCTTCATTCAGGTCAAGCATGCTTTCTGCTACTCAGCTACAACCTCAGCTGTATATATGCATCTTAACATCCATTTATTATATTTTAAATCCTTAAAGGCATGCCCATGACAAGTTCACTTAGTATTACCCTGAGTATTTATAATAGTTGTCAGTTAGCATGTAAATAAGTTATGAATTAAGGAAATATGTTCATTCTTAATCAAACCCTGATTCCAAACTTAATAGACATACAGAAAGAAGTATATCTCTGTTAAATGCTGCTGTGCCTGCATGTGTAATTTGGTAAGAAAGACATTTGGATAAGTCATATACACAGAGAAAACCCTGTATGAAATGAAAAAATGGATATTCTGTGGTGGTTAAGGTATCAACTCAACTGGACCAATGGATACTCAGATCACGAGTTAGAACATTATTTCTAGATGTGTTTTGCAGAATGCTTCTCAAGGAATCAATAAACTAAATAGAGATGATCCATACTTATCAGTGTGAGAGAAGTCAGGGAATCTACTAAAGATCCAAATAGAACAAAGAAATAGAAGAAAAAATAGAATCACGTTTCCTCACTCTCTCCCTCACTCACTCTTCTTTCTTTCTCCTGGTGTCCTCTCTCCCCACCCCCATATCTTCTTTCCCTACTCTGCAGTCCCATTTCTGTTTTCTTTTTCCTTCACATTTCAGAGTTCCAGGTACCTCAGCCCCCAGGAAATTCAACTATTCATATTCCAGTTCTTAGGACATCACTGGGACTTGAATTATACTACTAGGTACTTTGATTCTTTGGGTTATAGACAGTATTGTGGGCTCTGTGAAAATCCATAATGTTGGCAAACTGTCTTAGTAAACCCACTATGACACACTTTTGCACATTGTAATACCTCTGGAAAACTCTAATAGACTCTCTTACACCTAAGGACTGACGATTACAGAGAAATCACAACAAACACAGAGAGAGAGAGAGAGAGAGAGAGAGAGAGAGAGAGAGAGAGAGAGAGACAGAGAGAGAGAGAGAGAGAGAGAGAGAGAGAGAGAGAGA
>JADRCH010000067.1:1373864-1400311 GCA_019843965.1 Rhynchomys soricoides | reverse complement strand
GAGAGAGAGAGAGAGAGAGAGAGAGAGAGAGAGAGAGAGAGAGAGAATTATTTGGACTTCCCTTCATCTTGGTGGATCTCCAAGTACATAAGGCATTACTCAGAGTACACATGACCATAGACAACAGGAGTTACCTTTACTTTCATCAAACTCAATGCATTTCTGTCAACTCTAAGAGGTTCACGTCTCCCTGGCTATATTCCCTGAACTCTTCTCTTAAGTTGTACTTTGTGAGTCCTTCCCTAACCTCTCGATGCCATCTAATCCTGTTCCCCTGTTCCCTCTAGCCACACCATTCTGTGACATCAACTGTCTGAATTTTTACATATCTGGTTATTATGGTGCTTGTATTTTAGTATGTTTTGATCTTCACAAGACTACAGGTAGCATTTGCTAAACATATCACCTTCATTGTTTAATGGGTCTCTCTCCATCTGATTGTCTCATTCTGTAAAGTGTCATAAAATGTATCTACTTTAAAATTTATTTAGACTCTAAACTTTAGAGGAATTAGAAGGAATAAGACAATTATGATGAATGCATATAGAAAACTTGAAAGCATGACTTAGTGTTGTATGACAGAATGAATGGATAAATAACCATTGGAATGACAGAGAGCCACAAGACAAAATTTGCCATTTCCATGTCTATGTAGCAGTGAGCACTGGCCCTGATACATCCAGTCTTAATTATTGCTTCCAGTTCCCTTTCTCCCTCCTCACCTTCAAAGATAAAGTGCAGTAAAGAATTTGAATTGCATGGTTATTTCATTTTTATGCAATTAGACAGGCTTTTTCTCTACAACCATAGGACTTGAGACCTAAGTCACATCCATTCCTTGTCCAGTTCCTTCACCTTTGCTGGCTTCAGATGTTAATGGCTCATGTAAAGGTCAGACAGATCACCTTTCTCAGAGGGTTTTTTTTTTTCATAATTTATTTACATTTCAAATGTTTCCCCCTTTCCAGATCTCCCCTTTGGAACCTCCCTATTCCCTCCCCCTTCCCCCTGCCACTATGGGGGTATTCCCCCAACCACCCACCCACCCACTCTCCTCTTTCCCCCTTGGCATTCTCCTATACTGGGGGATCTAACACCCTCAGGCCCAAGGGTCGCTGCTCCCCCTGATGGCTAACAAGACCCAACTCTGCCACAAATGTGGTCAGCACCAATGGTCCCTCCATGTGTATTCTTTGGTTGGTGATCCAGTCTCTGGGAGCATCGGGAGGTCAGGCCAGTTGCCACTCTTTCTCCCTCCATCGGACTGCCAACTCCCTCAGCTCCTTCAATCCCTTCTCCAATTCCTCCATCTGGGACCTCACACCCAGCCCAATGGTTACTGTGAAGTGACTCTTGGATATTCAAACTTCTGGGCTAACAACCACTTATCAGTGAGTACATACCATGTTCATTCTTTCGTGACTGTGTTACCTCACTCAGGATGATATTTTCAAGTTCCATCCATTTGCCTGTGAAGCTCATGAAGTCATTGTTTTTAATAGCTGAGTAGTATTCCATTGTGTAAATGTACCACATTTTCTGTATCCATTCCTCTGTGGAGGGACATCTGGGCTGTTTCCAGTTTCTGGCTATTATAAATATGGCTGCTATGAACATAGTGGAACATAGTCTTTATTACATGTTGGAGCATCTTCTGGGTATATGCCCAGGAGTGGTATAGCTGGGTCTTCAGGTAGTATTATGTTCATTTTTCTCAGAGGGTTTCTTGGAGTAATAAATGAAGATAGGAAAACTCTGTTGTTCCTATGTTAAGTGAATTTGTGATGAAAGAGGAAGTAGTAAGTCCAGAGACATTTTGGCTGTCCCTTAACTACTGCACATAGATATCTCCTCATAAAATCAGTCCAAACTAAACTGCTTGGGAAAATCTGAAAACAATTTAAGATACATTGAAAAGTGATACCTTATCTAAAACTCAACACAGGCCCTGCACCATCAGCTTCATTCAATATATAAAATGTTCCCCACATGTATAGATCTTGACCTAAGATTATTTAGAATTAATTTAAAAGTAGAATAGACTACTTGGTTTGGCAAATTTTCTCCATCCTGAGGACTGCCAAAAAATAAAATAAGTTGAAATAAAAATGATGTAATTTTGTAATACTAAAGAAGACATCATAAGCAATAATTTCTTCTCTCAGTGATAGCCACCAAAAGACAAAGCAAAGTTGAACAAGATGAAGAGCCCAAACTGAGATACAGAACATAAAAGATTTCACTCCAGAGTCCAAAATTTTTTCATATTTTAACTTACTTATTTAAAAAGTCTAGAATGGCATGACATTTAATGTTATTGGTAAGAACTTACATATCAGATGTCATCAGAGAAGTTGCTTTGTGCAGTAAATGTTCATTAACACAGAAATGCAGAACTGTTCAAAGTGCAGAAAATAATTGTCAATGAAATGCTAAAGTCCCATTGGAACATCTGTATCAAATCCTTTCCCCAAGGTTCAGGGACCATCAGAGAAGAGGAAGTGAAAAGACTTTAAGATCTTACAGGTAAAGAAGACCACGGCAAAACAGTAACTTCTGAAGATGGCAGGATCATTGTACTCATGAGCTCATAGCAGATGTGGCTGCCAATACTAAATATGTGTAAGAATAAGTCAATCAACATTCTACACCCCTAACTGAGGAGCTATGGATAGTTGGTGAACTCTGGGGAACAGAGTCTTTTTTTTTTTAGTGGACTCTGGAGGAGAAGGTTTTTTTTAAGGGTGTGACCTCTAGTAGATTGATCATGCTCCAGTGGGTGTCCCCACCCCCAGATGTGTGTGGGCATCATAACACCCAGGAGTGTATGGGTAGCATAAATGGACTTCAGTGGCTTATTAGACAGAGAGAGAAGGAGGGAGGGAGAGAGAGAAAGAGAGGGTAAGGGAGAGAAAGAAAGAGACTGACAGGGGGACAGATGAGGAGGTGGGTCTGTATCTGGGAGAAGCTAGGAGAAGAAATGGGGAAGTAATATATGATCAAAATACATTACATAAAAATCTCAAAGCATCAATACCAATCAGAATGGCTAAGATCAAAAACGCAAGTGACAGCAGATGCTAGCAAGGATGCTGAGAAAGAGGAACGAACACTCCTTCGTTGGTGGTAGGATTGCAAGCTGGTACAACCACTTTGGAAATCAATCTGGTGGTTCCCGAAAAAATTGGAAATAGTTCTACCTGACGAACCAGTCATACCACTACTGGGCATATATCCAAAAGGTACTCCAACATATAACAAGGACACATGCTCCAGTATGTTCATAGCAACCTTATTTATAAGACCCAGAAGCTGGAAACAACCCAGATGTCCCTCAACAGAATGGATACAGAAAATGTGGTACATTTACACAATGGAGCTACTAAAATCAATGACTTCGTGAAATTCGCAGGCAAATGGATGGAACTAGAAAATATCATTCTGAGTGAGGTAACCCAGACAAAAAAGAACGCACATGATATGTATTCACTGATAAGTGGATATTAGCCCAAAAGCTCACAATGTCCATGATACAACCCACAGACCATATGGAGCTTAGAAGGAAAGAAGACCAGGGTGTGGCTGCTTCAGTCCTGCATAGAGGGGAAAACAGAACAATTGCAGGAGGTGGAGGGAGGGAGACCTGGGAAAGAGAGGAGGAGGAGGAAGGAGGTAAAAAAGGGAGCAGGGGCAGGTACTGGAGGGTACGGGAGAGAGGTACAGAGAGTCAGGAAGTGGAATAAAAATATGTAGCAGTGAGGGGTGAGGAACTGGGGATAGTCACTGGGGAGTCCCTGGAACTTGGTGTGGCTGTTCCCTGGGAGGTCCTGCCAGCACCTGACCAATGCAGATGTAGATGCTCACACCTGATCATCAGACTGAGCTCAGGGAATCTGGTGGAGGATCTGGCGGAAGGACTGGAGGAGCAGAAAGGAATTGCAACCCCATAGGAAGAATTATGTCAGCTGGTCTGAACACTCAGAGCTCCCAGGCACTAGACAACCAACCAAGGAGTATACAAGGAGGGATCCATGGCTCCAGATACATATGTAGCAGAGGACGGCCTTATCTGGCATCAGTAGGAGGGGAAGCCCTTGGTCCTGGGGAGGTTTGATGCCCCAGCGTAGGGGGATGCTGGAGCAGTGGGGCAGGAGTGGGTGGGTAGATGGGAGAGCACCCTCATAGAAGCAAAGGGGAAGGGGAGGGCAGATGAGATGGGGGGATTGTGGAGAGGTAACCACAAAGGGGGATATCATTTGAGATGTAGATGAATGGAATGATTAAGAGAAAGAGAGAGAAAGAGAAGAAAAATATGTATATTCTCTGGGATTTGATTTGGTTTGGTTTGGTTTGGTCTGGTCTGGTCTGGTTTGTCTCACTATTTAGCTCTGGCTAGACTGGAACTCTCTCTCTAGAGTAGACTGGCCTGGCGCTCAGGTAGATATCTGCCTCCTCTGTCTTTTGAGTGCTAATATTAGAGGCTTGCACCACCACACCAGGCCTTTCTCTGAGTATTGTTTTTGCTCAGTTACTGAAAGTTATCAAATATGCATTGCTTTCTACTCATCTTCAACCAGTAATGCAATTCTTCTGACATTAAAAACAGTTTGCCCAGTCAGCCGTGATGATATGCACCTGTAATTCCAGTCCTTTGGAAGGATGAAGCAGGGGATCATGAATTCCAGGATAGCATAAATTATATAGCAAGACCCTGTACTAGGAAGAGAGAGAGAGAGAGAGAGAGAGAGAGAGAGAGAGAGAGAATGAATTCTCAACACAATCAGTGGCAATGGCCAGCATATTGCCAGTATCCCAAACAGAGGCTATTTCCAGCTGGTACTTCCACAGTTTAGGTCCCTTATCTGCCTTCAAAGTAGTCAGACTAAATTAAAAACAAGAAAGTTCATATATCAATGTTCCTCCCCGCCCCCACAGAATGTAACACTCCAAATACCTGGTCACATTTCTCAACTACAGAACTGAACATATTAAAACATACTTTGGTAGACCTAGATATTTATAAATCATCTACCGTTTGGGGTGTGGTATTTAGTTATAGTTTTTCTTTTGTTCACTAAAAAGAATTTCAGAGATTTTTTGTTATTCTTTTGATATTTTTGTCATGTCTGTACATTTCTTGCAGTATATAACTACTGTTTCCGCCTTTCTTCTCTCTTTCTTCTGGAATAGTACCTCAGTGCTTCCTGGAGAGCTTTGTCTATTCCCTCCCAGTGTGTTTCTATCCATGTTGTTCCTATACCCAAGTCCAGAAGCAGGCAGAGCACTGCATCTCAGGTCAGTGCAAACGAGTGTTAGAGAGCAGACAGAATACCTTACAGGCCAGTCAGCATCATTTCTGCATGCAGAACTTTGTCTGTCGGGAGCAGCCTTGAGATCACAGACAGCAGTCATAAAGTCTGAGGCCTGCTGATTATTTGAACTTCTGGACATCTAACTATGTCTTGAGATCTTTTCCCAAATTTTCACTTACAAGATATAGGTTATTATATCTTTTCTTTTCCTGTTGCCATTTCAATTGAATTTTGTATCAGCTAGAACTTAAAGATTCATCTCGATACAAAGCTCGATTGCTTCCCCAAAATACTAGACTACTGTTGTAATATTCCAGCATGTTAAAAAAAATTTCACTCAATTAATTTAATAGAAAGTAATTAAAAATTTTACCTGTTAATCTGGAGATCTCTAGGAATCAAGTACATTAACCTAGTGTCTCATGGCTCAGGAGGAAGGCAATTACAATCTTTCTGGGTAAGATGACATATATTAGTAACATTAATATAAATAGGCAATCAGTCATACATGATTAAGCCATGCACCTGTTCTTCAATGGTAGGCTCTCTGTAAAGTGAACCAGAAAAAAGAAAAAAACAGGGTTCAATTACTCATTGCAATAATTTTTTGGATTAAAACAAAAAGAGAGAGAGAGTAGTTTAAGCAACTCAGCTACATCTTCCAAACTTTGTTTATTCATCCATTTGTTCATTTAAAGAATGCTTATTGGGTAACAACTCTGGGATAGTCATTTTGCTGCTTGATAAGGGCACAATATCTGCATAGACTAATAAGGACTTATTTTGTCTCTTGACCCCAATGGGTTATTTTAGTATTCATTGGTACTTATTTTACGGGATGGATAGGAGAGGGGGAAATGAAAATCTTTTCAGCTAAATGTCATCACTTGTACATGATTTTACTGGTGGCTGAGTAGGAAAGTACTTTTAAAGGAATGAACAATGTGAAATTGGGAGATTATTTGTCATATCTATTTTCCCCTGATTTCATTCTCATCTGTTCTAATAAATCATTAATAATTGGCAATATTCCAAGTTAATAGACATGTCAGAGAGCCTAGGTTACAATGTTCATTTAAAAATTGTTATCTCTCAAATATTTTTGCCTACATAGGAGTTGAAATAGTATAACTTATAAAATCTTCAGCATAATTCAAGTCAAGTGTCCTAATCATTGATGCAATGTGTTTTTAAATGACTGTAACATCATAACAAGTTTTACTTAAGAGTTTAATAAGATCCAAGGATGTTTGAACAAAATATGGCTCCAAGAATTAAAAAAAAAAAAACATAAAATGTATCTTCCTAACTTTACCTCTAGCCATGTGAAGGAGGGAGTTATTTACTGCTAATGGCTGCAATCACGTCTCAAAGGCAAAGGTAAAATACTGTAAACAAAGCAGGAAAATACTTTTGGTGTGTCATATAAACACACAAACAATTATCTTCAAATGTAATCTTCATGTGACTTATTAAAGTCGATTTTATTTTAATGTGTGTTGCCATTTGCACATGATAGAGAGCACTCTACATGCGGTGTTAACTGCGTGGCCTGACTGACAACCTGCGCAACTGAAGATATAGAAAGAGAAAAACCCTCTGCTATCTTTCTCTAAATGGATGTATTTGGCGTTGATAGTCAGATACAGTTTTCACCTTTATCCCAGCTTGTTTCTGACCCAGTGGGTTAGTGTTAATCACCACTGTAGGCACCAATAATTTCCCCATATGTGGAATTTGATAAGTTGGAGCACCCACTTCAATTCAAGAAGATTCCAGCTGACTATCCAGTTATCGCTATGGACAGCTTCAAGCACATCCATGGCTGGCCTTGTATTCTTAGCTTTATCAAGCGCTTTGCACTTTTTGTCTTTTATCTCTTAATTGAGACCTGACTGCAAGAAATGCCTATCTCTTCAACAGGGTTGCATTAAGCATTAACTTTAACTGCCTTGGGTACTTGAGGTACAGAAGGGGGGAGAGGACCTTAAGAAGCCTTATAGAGTAGAAAATCTTCACAAATCTCTATTTATAAATTGTGTAAATGCTACAGCATTTTTAAAGTAAATAAATCTTTATCTATTTTCCAGATTAAAAAAAGAAAGAAGTGTTTATGTTGCCAACTGGAAGAAAGTTTATGAGCCTCCCCCATATTTGGCAGTAATAATAATCCCACAGTTCTGGCCCAAAGAGATAATATTTAGGGTGAGTAAATAATTCAGTAACAGTGGGTGAGAAAGAACACCATATCATCAGTGTCTACAGTCTGCCTCTTTTCTAAAGAATGCTGAAATCAATTTTTTTATTTGAGCTGAGAATACAGAAATCCATAGATTTAGGGTGGCTTACGCAGGTTCTAAGTGTTGTAATTTCCTTTCTAACCAGTTTCCATTTCTAAATACCACCCAGTTAGTGGTGCTTTGTGGTTCTCATGAGTGCTGCCTGTTTGTTCTGTCTTTTTTAACCCTATGTCCTGCATACAGTAAACATGCAATCAATGCTCATAAATTGAATGGCACTGATGTGGAGTCTCTCAGCATTTATAAACTCTCCTGTGACTTTTTGACACATATATATGTATAGTGTGTGTGCATATTACATACATATATGTATATGTATACATATGATATATATATACATAGTGTGCATGGGTAAAGAGGTTGACATTGGGTATTTTCCTCAATTGCTCTCCACTTTTTTTTTCCTGAGGCAGGTTCTCTGTCTTTCCTGCTTGCTCCAGAGATCTCTTGACCTCCTCGTAAGTGCTATGACTTCAGATGGGCCAGCACTTATTATGTGGGTTTGAGAGATTCACACTATGATTGGTTGGTTTGCAGAGCAAGTGTTTTACACACTGAGCAAGCTCCCAGCCTCCCTTCCTGAGGCTTCTTAGTGTTCTATGTTCTTTCATGAGAGTTGACCTGTTCTGTCATCACTCTGGCTCTTAGGATTCTATTCCTGAAGTAATATGTGATAAAAGCATCATGAAAAAATAACTTTAGACAGTGCACTGAAAAATTAGAAAACAAAAAGGGGGTAGTTATCACAAGGGATCTGATCTGAACCTTACAAATCGAAAGAATATTGTTCAGTTTTAGCATCAATACCTGAAGGTGAGAGCAGAGACTAGACATTGGTGGTTAGGCTACTCAGTCAAACAACTTTAGCTAAATCTGAGTCCTGACAAGAAACACTTAAGTCCAAACAAAGAAGATTCCAAAAATTGTACTAAAAGTGTGACTACTGATAACCTTATTTTTTTAATGTTAAAGGCAATGACAACTTTTTGTTTGCCTATTTGTTTTCTAAAGAGAGAAAGAAAAGGTATGAAGTTGGGTAAATGAGGAGGCGGGGGGATCTGAGGGGAGTTAGGGAAGGTAGACTGGTAGTATATTTTATGGAAAAGTTTATTTTCAATCATATAGAGATAGATACTAGCTCTCACTTACTTAATGTAAGCCCAGAAAACTGTAGTGCCAGGGAAGACTCTAAGCTGAAGAGCACCACAGCTGAGACATTAAAAACAACCAGATGTTTCAACCAAAAGTGGTGGCTACATCTTAGAGGTAGAGTGCAGTGATTACATTGAAAACTGGGAATTATTCACACTTGAATCAGGAAAAAATTTATAAATAATGTTAACTGAGCCCAAATAACACATCCTGTTTGACACCTATACCACCTACAGTGCACTTGACATTTCCACCAAGCTTTCTAGTTCAGTTGTTGGTCAGATACATTTTTTTCCCTTTTGCTCATACACACCAACCTTGTTCCCTACAAGAATTATGTATAGCATAACTAATATTTGCTAATTGCACCTGCAATTATTACAAGGGTCCGTAATACCATTAATATGGGTTTAACTCTCTTTGTCAGCAGAAATAGTGAATATAGGAACAGAAGTAGGTTTCTTCTTTACTTTTAACTTCAAACTCTTTTTTTAAAAAAAAAAAATCCTCCCCACTAAAAATAAAGAAAAAAATAGCCTCATTTTATTGTTTTCTTATAGGCTCATAAAATTTTAGCTTTGTGTTACTTTTTCAAAGACTCTATTAAACTTGATACATGAGACCAGTAGACTGCCACAAACTCATAAAAATCTTTTTAGAGAATTGCTGCCTAGCAGTGGAAATTGAATGGCAATTTCTAAGAATCAAGCTAATGGCTTAAACTATAGAAAATGTGAAGCCTACTAATAGATAATTTAGGTTTTCCCCCACTTCCCTCACATCCACTACCACCAGAGAGAAAGAACATGAGTTTGAATAAAATTGCAGCAAGGTCTTATTAATCTTCTGTCTGTAAAAGCTCAATTTTCCTAAGCAGTGGGCTGTGGTACACATACCCCATTAAAATCTATACTTAAAATATTCTCCATATTTTGGAGCTAAAGTTCTGTACCTCTTGACTATGTGGACACTCGTATTATTGTCAATTTCAAGAGTTAAATATTCCAGCAGGTATTTGTTACTACACAGCAGTACATAATGCCTGAAAAGCCCCTGCACCAATATTGCTCTCAAATTGGCAGCACGTGAACAAGGGACATGAAGGATGCTTCAGCCCAGTAACCTATCCTCCCTTCTCTCCTGGGAGCCACTTGGCCAGCTTTCATCCTCATAATTATAATAAATTTGACATTTCATAGATAATATTGATTTCTGTATTTTAGCATTTCACCATAGGTGACAGTCTAGCGTCAAGAATGAAATTTCTATTGATCTCCTGCGCATTAATCTCTCATGTGTATGTGATCATTTTTATAAGACCTTTTACTGCACATAAATCAATATTTCATATTTCCAGCTATGCCAGAGGAGATGTCATATTTGTAAACTGTGAGTTGACACCTGCAATTCCTTCCTGTTCAGCTTCAACTGTTCAGAAGCAGTCGATTCAGGGTTGAGAAAGGATCAAGCTGAAAAAACAAAGTAGATGAAAGGCATGAATGTAGACTAGAGTAATTAGCTTAATGAACAAAGAAGCCATATAAGTGAAATAAAATGAAATAATGTTTTCTATTTTTTAAAAAAAAGAGAGAGAGACAAATGCTTCTGTAGACAAGAGCATTCATAAGACAGGTTGGATTTCTATGCTTGCCAAAGATCTGATTGTGGATTTAAATGTCTAAGTACTATGAACACTAAATACTTTTTAATAATGGCTTTAAAACTATCAAATCTTGCTGCATGAGAAAGTGGTCATAATTTAACAGTATTCAATACATGTGTGCACGCACATATATATAATATTAAGGAGTTTTGGAGACTGTGATATATTTCATAATTCATTAACAATTCTTATTTTAACAATCAGATACCTAAATAATATTGGAACGTCTTGACCAATCCAAATAGAATAGTGTTATAAAGTGAATTGAGCTGTTCTTTGAGTAAATTTTACTGCAGGATGAGGATTAAGAAGTATCTTCAAGAAAAAAATTACAGTAAGCAAGGATACTAAAATTTTATAAACCTAATTATTTAAATATACACTAAAAATTTATCTTCCCAACTTTAACGGAGCAAAACAAATTATTATGTGTTCATGCTTAATCTATTAAGTTGTATATTGCATTCATCTATGACACTATTTTCAAAAGTATTTCCTATTTATTAAATAATTGAGGCTTATCTATAATATATTTCAAGGGCTTCTCCAATAAATCATATTATTGGACACAAGCTGCTCAAGTTGGATGTTTATGTTTTTATCTATAAATTATCCCTAACTATCCTTACTCTTTCTGTTAAAGGTTATTAAATGTGAAAGTTATTTTGGACATGGCCTAAGGTAATAGCGAAGTACTGAGAATAGAGTGCTGGTCTGCACAGCATTCACACTTATTCTTTACAAAATTGCTATTCTGTATATTTAGAGAAGTTCATAACTCTAAACCTTGTGCAATAAACATTTTCAGAATCTGACAAAGAGACTTTTAATTCAATAAAGTGTTTGCTGGCTTATAAAGGACAACTTTTCTCAGATAAAAGATGACACGAAAATGTCCCCATTCCAGCAATTTTGTATAGTCACTAGTGACACTCTATTATTTCAAATTATATGTCGTTTCACGAGAAGGAAATGCAGCTCTTGCTTATTTTTTAAAGGCCAATCCTTTTTGCTGGTTTCAAAAACATGTTCATGACCATAAAATATGTCAGCAAATGACTGTTTTAACATCATGACAGACACATTATTGGAGTGTGACTGGCTAGTGTATGAGTGAGTCTATTTCAACACTTCTGTCAGCAGTTGACTGAAGGAGCACAATTAAAAAGAACCTAGAGCAGCTAGCAAGGGAGCTAGCAGAAAGCCAGAAGGTCACTTGTAATTTTTACACATACTTTAGTTTTGTCTGGTGTTAAAAGTATTAGTAGTGCGTCTTGGGCATTTATGATATTTATTTCGCTTGAGCACAAATTAAGTTTTCAAAGACCTGGGCTTTATATACTGAAAACTTTAGAACTCCGACTTTTAGTATCCAAGTCGACTAGGTTTGCTGATTTCATTCTTACTTTGGTAATTCTTGCTTTATACTTCGTCATTTTGTTTCTCTTCTTATTGATTTCCTGAAATTAAATTGTATTAATTTCTGAAAACTCAGATTTCCTGCCAGTAATCACTTCCTTAAACATTGAAATCAAGGAGGAAAGATTCAGCTCATTGTGAGATTAAAAGCAGAATTGCTTAGCTAGGATTTTAAAAGAATGAGAGAATGCACATGAATTATAAAAAGCATCTGTAGAGAGTGCAATGGTTTGCACTTGACCATTGCACCACTTCGTTGTATCATGTTCCCTCATTCATTAGTGAGTCTGCAGAACCAAACCCATTGGGACTTCTCACAGAGGCTACGTTACATCACCTGTGCTTCACTTCCTTTATGTCTAGATATAGTATTTACTATTCTTTGTAGGGCTGGTTTGTCCAACCATGGTTCCTACGGTTCATGGGGACTTTAATCTTGTACTCTCAACTCTACTAGAATTTTAAACATTTACATTCTTTTCTAAAAACTGAAAAAGAAATCTGTTCACTGCCCTTATCTCCTAAGTCCATAGTCTGTGCTTAGTAATTATTAGCTAAATAAGTAAATCTTTATGGAATGAATGGATGGATGAATAAATGCATGAGTGAATGGATGGATGAATAAATGATGCAAATATGTCAAAATATGATGTTTTATGGAGCTACAGGGGTGGTTCAGTAGCTCAGATCTTTTGCTTTGCAAGGAGGAAGACCTGAATTCCAATGCCACAAGTATTCACATTCTAAAGTGGGGGATGGGAGAGGGACTCTGTGAGTGGGGACCAGAGGAGAGCAGAGACTGGAATATAAATAAAAAATAAGTATTTTTTTTTTAAAGATTGGTAAGTTGTAAGTGATTGTAATGCTGCCCTTGAGAGACTGAGTGAGTCCCTGTGACTTTATGGGTGGCTGATCTAGATAAAACAGCAGTACTATCGCTCATGCAGAGGCATAAAGCAGAGAGGGGTAGGAAAGGATGCAGAGAGCCTCCTCTGGCCTCCGCATGCATGTGCAAAGATACACACAACTGCACACTTACATCACTACGTACATACTACACAGACAACAAATGGTGCTTCAAAATGAAAGAGGACGGTAATTTAACAATTTGGATTATACAAAAAGAATTCACTTTTATTAATAATTCTGAAATTTTAATAACCTTAATGGTATTTTTTAAATAAAAAAAGTTTCTAAACAGCTGTCAAAACTCAAAAATTCATCTTACTAGTGCCATAAAAGGAAGTTTTCAGACTTTAGTCTATATGTAAGGAATATTTCTTAACCTGCAGGTGCTCCATCGATTCAGTGCTGTAAGACATACTTGCTGTCAGTGTTTAAAGAGAGAGACTCTTACCTGATCAAGGACAGGTGCTGTTCTTTAAGAAGGTCTCCTTTTCCAGTACCCACACCAGGCAGCACAGAGCCGCCTGTAACTCCAACTCCAAGAGGCTGAAACCTTCCTCTGGCTTCTTCAGACACCACCCCCACCCCATACCCCATGGCATACAGACACTCAGAGATAAATAAAAATATAACTTAAAAAATATCTTGATGATTACAACCTGGGCATATCTTTAATTGTACAATTCTTAAAAAATGTATTTTTATAGATAAGATACAAAAATATACCTCTTTGTTCGTATACATTTCTTATATAAGAATGCTGGCTAGAAGTGTATATTGTAAGAAAGATTTTGCTTAATATTTCAAACCATTTATTTTAAAATTTTATAATTTTCAAGTCAAATTTTCAGGTTCTAACTAAAATATTGGAGAGGAAGATGCATACAGAAATTACTAGGAAGCAAGTAATGCCTAATGGTGAAATTTAGAAATATCCAGAAAATAGATATTAGCCACAGAATTTTAAAGCTAGGATCAATCTGAAACAATAAGTTGCTCACTACAAACTGTACTTTTAGAAAAATTAGCAATAAAGCAATAGATTCGATTTTAATGAGAATTAGATGTTCTATTATCAAGAGAGTAATGCCAACTTTTATCACAATCAGCAGCAATGCATTCCCTACACACACACTCAAAATTTATCTGCCCAGTCATAAGACAGTATTAAAGGAAAGTAAGATAAAAGTAGTAACAGTGAAGTTAGTTTTAGAGCAGGCATTGTGACCATGAAAGCAAGTAAAACACTTCGAGATTTCACAATGCTAGTATCAAAATAGAATTAACTGCTTGGACGTTAAGACGAGGATACCTTGTTGCAATCAAAATCTCCCAGAACTCCTTGAATCCCTTTTATACATTTAAAAAGCAAATAAAACATTAAATTTGGATTTTAATAAAATTTCCTAAAACATTTTATGTGTGTCTCTGTTGGTTTATTTTTTTTTAATATTTCATATGCAAATATTATAACTATTTCCTTAAGCATTATTGATATATTAATATGCATGTACATATACAATATATGTGTGCCTATGTACACATATATACTTATGTATACATAAATCTTCTGAATCCATATGTGTGTGTGTTTTGAGCTGGTCGCTGGAGATTGAAAAATCATCAAGGGACTCATTCCTGGAGAAAACTGAGTCTTCCTCTCCATCAGCCATTGATATAGCCCTTGCCAAGCAAGTGAGTTTCGATCCCTTGAAGCCGTGTAAAGACTGTGTGGATGTCTGGCCAAACACACATAGAAATGCACATACATGCACCTCTCACACACATAATCTTATATGCATGCAAACATGCATGTACACCTGCACAGGCACCATACAAACACATGAAAAAGGAAAAAAATAATAAGAATAAAAGCAGTTTAAAGTTAAAATGTTGAAGCATATTAGAAAAAAAAGAACTGATAGACGTTATATATGTGTAAACTCAGGAGTTGAGTCAGCTTGTTTTATCAAGTCAACTTGTATCCTTGTTTTATCGAGAACAATATGGAAATTTTACAAAGCAGAACAATGGAGAAAGCAGCAAAGAACCGTTTAAACTATCAACAGTTTAAGTTAACAGAAAAGCTCTGCTTTTACTGAGCCAATTTGTTTGTTTGTTTGCTTTGTTTTTTCAAGACAGGGTTTCTCTGTGTAGGCCTGGCTGTCCTGGAACTCACTCTGAACTCACTCTGTAGACCAGGCTGAAAAAAATAAGAAAGAAAATTTATTTTCATAATAATCACAATAAATCTAACAGTGTTTTCTCCATGCCTGTTACTTGCCTTTTGTGAATGGTACAACAGTGAGGACATACGTTCCAGCATCATGTCCTGTGAGTATGTATGTTCCAGCCACACTGTCCTGTAGTGAGTTGGATGTATATTTAAAAGCACCAGACGTGTATAACACAGTATTTCTACTGTTTGCTTTTTGACAAACTTTCACCTTGATTGGACCAGTTTACATTCTTTTTTTTTTTTATTTTCATATTTTATTTACATTTCAAATGTTTCAGATCATTCTTACAGCAGTGTGGAAGAATACACTTCCCCTTGGGCCTGAGGTTGTTCAATGCCCCAGTGTAGGGGAATGCCAGGACTGGAAGGCAGGCAGGAGTAGGTAGGTGGGTGGAGGAGCACCCTCATAGAGGCAGGAGGGAAGGGATGGGATACAGGTGTTCCAGAGGGTAGACCTGGAATGGGGAAAAGATTTGAAATGTAAATAAAGAAAATATCTGATAAAAAAAATAAAGAATACACTTCCCAATATCCTCTCCTGCATTTTTAAATAAAACAATCAGTTATTTAGACAAATTATAGAATTTTCTTCCTTCATCTTTGGAAATTTTTATACAAAAGCTTTTTCAAAAATTTAATGTAGCTGTGTATGCCTGTAGTACCAGAATTCTGGAAGCAGAGGCAGGAAGATACTAAGTTGGAAGATAGCCTGAGCTACACAGCCAGTTCAGGATGAACCTAAACTGTTTGTCTACACACACCCTGAAAGAGAAAGCTAACACCTATTATACTCACATGTACACACACAAAGAATGAATTAGAATCAAACCGATTTGATATTGCCTAACATTGAGTTTAGTGACATCACAGGCAAACAATAAAACCACATATGTGTGTATACGATTGTGTCAACATCCCTGAATGTGAACTGACAAGCCATGAAATCAATGTTGAAATCAGTGTTGTCAGAACGTATTTTGCCATTTAAAAATGTCTATACTTGACATGCCCCCTCTTCACCATAAGATTCAACCTGTGTCCCTTTCTGGGTTAAATTCAAGCTAACACATCTCCAGTCTCAGTTCTCTCCAACTAGAGACGCACTGTAGCACAATGACTAACAAGTTCAGATTTAGAGCAAGATTAATCAGGTTTGAATCCAACATGTTCATGCTAGAAATTGGACATGGAGCAAATCTCTCTGTTTCGCTCTCTTTTGGTTTCTCATCTGGAACGCTGAGACCATTTCCAACCTCAAGTTTTGACTTTTCTCAGTATGAGTGTAGTGAAGATGATAGAGGAGTCTACTGCTATACCAAGCTTAGCAAGGACTAGCACTGCCTTTCCAGATGTGCGCGCGCACACACACACACAACCATATACATACTACATACACACAAACACCATAAAAATGTATACACAAATACCATAACACACACACACTTGTACACATCACACATGTACATACACTACACAAACACTCTCTCACACACACACCACATATACGCAAACACCATATCCTATACACACACATACACACACACACACACACACACACACACACACACACACACCCCTCTCAAAGATGTAGGCTGTGTCCAGCATAACCAATCTTGTTGTTACTGTGGAAAGTCAGTTCAGCTCTCCAGTGGAGTTCAGCATTCTCGCTCAAGATGCTACCCCCAACTCCCAGAGCTGTGTAACTCTCGGTCAAATGTGGCCAGCCTGGACGTAAAAGAACATGCATTTTTGACAGATATCTGTTGAGTGCCTTCTATGTGACAGTGGCTTTTTTAACTCACATGAATAAAGCACTAAACAATACCATGGCACTAATGAAACTTTATCATCCAAGGTCATATTCAATATCCTAAATTTAATAGTGTAAGCATAAAGACATAAAATAGGTCAGTTTTCCTTAAGCCATTTTAATACTACCAGAATGAAAAACATCATACAGAACAGAAGCACTGGGAAGTTTTCTAAAAATTTATCATCAAACATGCCTTGGCTTTGATTGTTCCTCAAATGATTCTTGTTAGAAAAACATGACACATAAGATGTGTATGTCTATATATCTGTGTCTGAAAATGTATGGTGCCCTAATGACATTGCATTCACAAGGAAAAAGTAAAAACCTTGGCTTTCATTTGCTTTTTTTTTTTTAGAAAATATATTTAAATACTCTGAATTTTTAATCGAGTGATTCACTTTTAAAGATATATAAAGTGACATTCATTCAAGTATCAATGGAAAAATTTAACCAAACTAAATATTTAAATGTTTAAGTAATCAAAATCAAAGCTTTAAACTTGAGTCAGAATTTATACATAGTGTTTTCTTTCCAAGAAATATAAACATATTTTACTCTGTCCATGGAAGATATCCTTGGAAAACTGATTCTACATGATAGTGTTGTGATTTTTGTAAAATTAAGAGGCACTATTTTGATCCACCAACCCACAAGAGCAACTCCAGTCCAGGGAGGTTGTCTCACAATTGCATCGCCATTAAACAATGAAGAAAGCAAAATATTAGAGAATGACTATTTTTTATTATTATTTACATTCCAGCTCTTGCCCCCCCCTTTCATGGTCTCTGCTCCCATAGTTCCTCATCTCATTCCTCCTCCTCCTTACCTCTGAGAGGATGCTCCTCCACACACCAGACTTCCCCCTTTCCTAGGGCCTCAAGTCTCTCAAGGATTAAGCACATCTTCTCCCACTGAGGCCAGAACAGGTAGACCTCTGTTATATATGTGCCAGGAGCCTCGGACCAGTTCCTGTATGCTCCTGGTTGGTGGCTCAGTCTCTGGGAGCTCCCTAGGGTCTGGGTTAGTTGAGACTGCTGGTCTTCCTATGGGGTTACCCTCTCCTTCAGCGTCTTCAATCCTTCCCCTAATTCAACCAAAGGGTCCCCAACTTCTGTCCAGTGGTTGGGGGTATCTGCTTCTGTCTCAGTCCAATGCTGGTAGGGCTTTTAAGAGGACAGTCATGCCAGTCTCACATCTGCAAGCACAACATAGCATAGTAGTGTCAGGCCTTGGTGTCTCTCCATGAGATAGATCCCAAACTGGGTCAGCCAGCTTGAAAGTCTTTCCTTCAGTCTCTTATTCAGTTTTGTCCCTGCAGTTCTTTTAGAAAGGAAAAATTCTGGGTCACAAATGTTGGCTGTGGAGTGAAAACCTCATCCTTCCACTTGAGGCCCTGTCTATCTACTGGAGATGGACTCTGCAAGTTCCCTCTCCCCATTGTTGGGCATTTTGGCTAAAGTCACCCCATTGAGTACTGAGAGTCTATAACCTCCTGGGTTTCTGGTACTTTCTAGAGGGTCCCCCCATTTCTCTCCCCCACCCCAAAGCTGTACATTCCATTCATTCTCCTGGCCCTCTGGGCTTCTCTCCTGTTCCCCTCCCAATACCTGATCCTGTTCCCCTTTGCCCTTCCTCTTCTCCTCAAGAATGTCTATCCTTAATCAAATCTGCAATGTTTGGAAAGAAAAGTTTCAGTTCTATAACAAAGAAAAATCTAAGCAATATAAATGGAATGTCTATCTTTTCTCTTAAAATAAAATTTCTTAGGGAGCACAGCTAAACAGTAACTATTCACAAATTTACAGACTCATAATTTTTCTCCAAGTGAAACTATGATGATTC
This sequence comes from Rhynchomys soricoides, assembly GCA_019843965.1. Lineage (NCBI taxonomy): Eukaryota > Metazoa > Chordata > Mammalia > Rodentia > Muridae > Rhynchomys > Rhynchomys soricoides. Next base: position 1,381,665 of record JADRCH010000067.1, on the reverse strand, counting down.
ACATTCAAAAGGGAGGGGCAAATATTAAATTGCATTTATCCGTCAAGTAATATGTTGTGACTCTGTGGAGCATCTCCTTAAGCAGCCCATCCCAAACTAATATGAATGACTTGAATATACATACAAAAATAAAAATACATGAGATTTTAGAAATGCTAAATTTAGAGCGAGAAGCCTGGTTCAGTGACAAAGAAGACTTGTACTTTGAAAGGACTCGAGGTTGTTTCCAGCAATAATCACAAGGGGCTCACTATCTCCTGCAACTTCACCTCTATAAAGATCTTATGCCCTCTACTTGCCTATGTGGGAACCTGCACACTCATCGCATATGCTCACACAGGTATACACACATACACATAAACAAAAATAAATAATTTTTAAATAGAAATGATATGTTCAGTTATGTGTAAACTCTATAACTTCCTCTTACTAAGGTCTAATTGTCATACCTGTGTTACAAACAGCTACCTCTGCTGTGCTAAAGGATAACTGAAAACTAATAAGAAAGTAACCCAGCTGTTTAATACTGAAAGAAGGCAACCATATTTTAAAGGAGTTTTTTTAAGATTTCACTTTTGAAACAAAATGGCCAATATGGTGATGTTTTCTTGGGAAAGAAATGTGTTTCAGGAGCTTTACAATTATATAAACCTGCTGAATATCACAACATATGCTGTATAATTACTTATATTATTTAAGGCCTACTTCTTATATGCTGGGAAATTATAATAGTACATGTACTGATGAACCCTAGTTTTCATACAATCGATCTACACTATGAGTAGTTATCAAGATAATCTGCTCTGTCACGATGGTTGAATTTATGCCTAATCTATTGATCATCCTAAGCCCACCACCATTAAGGGCACTAATAATGGACCCCTAGGAACTGTTCAATGTTTTCCCAGGATTTTCTGCCCCAAAGCCCCCAAAATAATTGATAAATGATAATTAAATATTAACTTTCTCTTTATTTTGTATGGCCGTTTCCCATGTTGCTTTCCTCAGTAGTCAACACAAATCAAAATTGTTCTCTTATACTGTTTGGTTTTCTTATGGCAAGCTCCATAAGGGTCGTTCAACTTTTATGACTCTGGTAAATACTCAGATTTACTAACAAAATTGAGTACTTTTCTTAGTTATGATTATATTGCTGTAAAGAGACAGCATGATCAAGGCAACTTATAGAAGAATGAGTTTACTGGGGTTTACAGGTTCAGATGCTAAGTCCATGACCAGCATAGTATGGAATATGGCAGCAGGCAGGCAAGCAGGCATGGAACTAGAGGAGTAGCTGAGAACTTAAATCCTTATCAGCAAATAGAAGTCAGAAACGTATATCTACATGCCATAGGCTTTTGAAACCTCAAGTCCCACCCCCAGCAACACATATCCTTCAACAAGGCCACATTTCCTAATTCTTCCCAAATAGTTCCACCAACTGGGGATCATCTGTTCAAATATTAGAGTCAATGTAGGCCATTCTCCTATTAAACCTCCATAGTACTTAAATCTGAATACTTCACATTTAAACCTTTTTTCATGTTTTTATATTTAAAGGGACTGGGCTGGAGAGACGTAAAAGCACTTTCTGTCCCTACAAAGAACTGGGATTCAGTTCTTAGGACCTACATGGTGCCTCACAAGCTACCTTCAATCCAATGCCCTCTTCTGATGTCCTTGGGTACCAGGCTTCTGTGTAGTATACATACATACATACATACATACATACATATATACTAATAGGCTTTTTTCTCCCTTAGTGACATAAATTTAGGCCATATTAGATCAGATTAAAAGTAGATAAAGGTAAGTTTATTGGGAGGGAGCTCTCAAGTGTATTCACTAAACTTACAGGAGTAAGTCAATGGAGTCATACACCGGAGCTAAAACAAGGGGATTTTATGGGTCTTGGGCAAAGAGTGACATGTAAGCTAGAAACTGGAATTGTGCCCATATACAGAAAAAAACTGAGTTCCTGGTCAAGAAATGCAGGGATAATAAGGAGGGATGACTTGTTAGCCAAGAGATATCTCCAATTAGGTGGGGATATTTTCTCAGCGTGGGTGCAGTTGGGGAAAGGAGGGCAGATAGGGTTTCCCAGATTGTGCAGGAGTTAGCAGGAATTCCAGCTTAACACATACATGCATGCAGACAAAACAGTCATACAGATAAAATAAAAATAAATACATGGATTTTTCTTTAAAATACCTAAAAGGGCAAAGGTACTTTAAAGATTTAGACTAACGAGGGCAATGTGCTCCATCTGAAAGAGGAATCCAAATAAGAGTAGATTTCAGTATACAACTGGAATCCCAGCACTCCAGAGACTGAAACAAAATCCTTAGGGACTCAAAGGGGGTTTTCAATACATAATTTGGCCAAAAATACAGTAGACTGTACAGTGGGGCACTGTGTCAAAAACGGAAAGAGAAAAACTTAAAGGAAATCCAAATCTTCGATCTACTCAACTTTTATGTGAAAGGATAAGAGTTCAAACAACTGGTCAGGGTGCAAAAAGTACTCATTAGTGGTATGCTCAACCAAAACAGGGAGATCTATATCCTTACCACCCAAATAATCTGTGAGCATCACAGAAGAGAGGGATGAAAGACTCTAAGCGTCAGAGGTTGAGGAGAACTAGAGCAAAACCATGTCTTCTGGACATGACAGGACCACTGAACTCATAAACATACAGCAGCTATACTTTCCTGCACAAGATCAAGCCAGTCAACATTCCAGCATGGAAGAAGGAAAGGTTCATGATCCCTCAACCCTAACAGAGAAACTGTGGACAGATAATGGATTCTGAGGAAGGTCAAGCCTGTTTTCTTTAAGGATGCAACCACTAGTAGTCTACCATGTTCCAGTGAATGGTTCCACACCATGGAGTACATGGGCAGTACACATAAGATTCAGTTGGCTATTTTCTTTCTCTTTATTTATTTTAATTAAACTGTAATGATAGCACTTTCCCCTTCCCTTTCTTCCCTTCAGCTCCTTTCTTATCTTCTTCCCATACTCTTAAGTTGATTCTTTAATTATCAGTTATATAGAGGCTTTTTAAATTTATTTTTATATTTTTGAGGCTAATTTCTTTTCCTCTCTATAAACCATCCCAAATGGCCTCTGTTTTCATTAATTGTTGTTACATAAATGTATATGTTCATGAATGCACATGCATGTGTGCATTGCTAAATACATAATACAATATGTACAATTGGTATAATGTTACTTGTATGTACATGCTTTCAGGCTTGGGCATTTGGTATTGGATGGATGACCAGTTGCTGTGCTCTTCTGTGAGAAAAACTTATCTCCAGCTCTTGGTATTCCATAGTTGCCTGTGGCTCTTTATGTAATGTTGAAGACTCATAAGTGCTCCCAAACCTATGTTAGCATTTCTATTGTGGTAGTCCTTGTTCAACTCATGTTTATGTCATATTGGTGAAACGTTATAAGTGTGTCTTCTGGTGTTCCTAGAAGACTTAATCTCAGAGCAAACTCCCTGTTTCTCTGGCTTTTACAATCTTTCCACCTATTTCTCACCATGATTTCTGAGCCTTAAGTACAGTTGTGTTGTAGATGTATCAAATGGGAATTTTTATTGGTTTTCCACAGCTTTGAACTTTTATTGGTTTTCTATAATGGTCTCTGAGATGACTTTTCCCTAATGAGAAGTGAGAACTACTCTTATCTGTAGGTACAAGGAAAAATAGAATGTGGTTAGGAATTATTCTTGTAAAGTGATGGGTGTTGGTTCTCCTCAAAGATCCTTGAATTCACTAGCCCTAGGTGGTTGGCTAGGTTGAGAGAGAGAGAGAGAGAGAGAGAGAGGCAAAAGATAGAAAGGCAGGCTCATCAGGGGATTAAGGTGGTGGGAGTGAATATGAGTGAAGTTAGGAAGAAAAATTAGGGGCAAATATGATCAAAATGCATTATATAAAATTGGGAAAGAATTAATAAAATTATTATAAAGAATGATCTCATTGTTGAAGAACTTGCTTTCAAGCAAAATAGATATAAATGAAGATGGATGTGAAATCCTCCAATGCTTTATGTTGACTCTATTTTTATTGCAATTATTTTAATTACCAGGCCTTGTCAATAATTAAATTTTCAACCATCACCTGTTTTGTCTGGCTAGTGTGATAAGTAAATAATTATTTCAAGAGGAGATACACTGCATAAATATTGATGAAAATAACTTGATGAAGGAATAATATGACCAAGAAAATCTGTTCCTTTCAACACTAAGATTACCTAAGGAATTCTCAGCATGGGATAGATTTTCACCAAATGTAGAACTGGAATGGCACTGAGGTAGAATAAAAGGAAGTATTAATTCTTAGGTAAAAAGAACATAGTCAGTATGCAGGGCAGAACCTAGAGCTTCAGGCTCGATAGACATGTAACCCTTAGTTAAAATTTAAGAACTTCACAAGTATTGGTATCATTTTATGAAATGTGCTGCCCTGTGGAGTAACAACAAAGGCATGGCTGGATATAACGTTAGAAGACATACACAGCATGCACACAGCCTTTAAAGTCTCAAGGCTCTGCTTGCACCATTCTGTAGTCTATAACTTAAAACACTTTGGGCTTTGAAGTTTACCACTGATTGTGCTGGTAAGTATAATAACTTATTATTATTGAAGCAAGTGTAATTTCTTGTTACTATGCTCTACATTTAATGAGTTACAAAATTTCAAAAGATATATCCTCCCTTTTTTCTTAATTATGTAATGTCCATTGCAGCAATAGCAAATATTTTTCGATGTAAAGTGGATCTACTCTTTCTAATGCTACACATAATGTTCTAACCAAGCTTCTCCCTAAGAAGTCTCCATGCTTTCATGTGCTATATGAGGTAGCAGATTCATAGTGTAGTCTTGGTATTTTATATTTTTTCTCTCCTTTTTATTCTTGTTTGTTCACTTGTTTTGGTCAGTGAGAGAACAAAGTAATACAAATGTATACAAAAAAGAAATCTAGAAATATTCATGGAAGAAGTTATAGCTTTGTTAAGATTGAAAGTATGGTGTCATTAAAGATTTTACCAGAAAAATTCTATAGCTAATATCACTTTCAGCAAAGTAGCACAAAACTGGATACATACACACACACACACACACACACACACACACACACACACAAATCAGTAGTATTCCTCTATGCAATGACACACATATTGAAAAAGAAATCAAGAAAATAATAGCCTCGAGAACATGAAATATCCTGAAATAACTCTAACCAAGCAAGTGAAAGACTTTTATAATGAAAACTTTAAGATATTGGACAAAGAAATTAAAGACATAAGATGATATCGTATGCTCATGGAACACAAATATTAACATCATAAAATGACAATCATTTTTAAAGCAATATACAGATTTAATACAATCCCAATAAAAATTCTAGCACAATTCACAATAGAAATTGGGAAAAAAAAAACTTAAACTTCTTAAGGAAACACAAAAATCCCAGGATAACCGAAACAATCCTGAATAATAAAAGAACTTATGGCAGTATCACCATCCCAGATCTCAAGTTCTATTACAGAGCAATAGTAATAAACACAGCATGGTACTGGCATAAAAACTGAAATGATATTTAATAACATAGAATTAAAAATAGGAGCTAATATCTTTGGACACCTATTTTGATAAAGAAACTAAAATAACACACTGGAGAAAAGGGCGTTTCAGCAAATGATGCTAGTCAAACTAGATAGCTGCATGTAGAACAAGACCCCAGCAGTGCAAGCATTAATATCAATAAGTAACAAATGGGACCTCATGAAGCTAAAAATGCTTCTATATAACAGAGAACAGCATCATTCAAGCAGAGAGGTTGCCTGCAAAATTGGAAAAAAGAATCTTTATGCTTATACATGTGACAGATCAATAGCATCTAAATACAAAGAACTAAAATAGAAATGACCATCTAGAAAATAAATAACTCAATTTTAAAAACAGGGTATAGAAATAAACAGAGTTCTCAAAACATTAAACATAAATGGTTGACAAACACTTTTTAAAGATTCAAAGTCTTACCATTAGAGGAATGCAAATTAAAAGAACTTTAGAATTTCATCTTTTCCAATAAGAATGGCCACAATCAATTTAAAAAAAAGACAGTAACAGCACATACTGGCAAGGATGCAGGAAAGGGGAAACATGTTCTCATTACTGGTTGGGTTGCAAACTGGTACAGCCCCTATGAAAATCAATGTAGAGGTTCCTCACAAAGATGACAATAGGTCTAAGACAAGATTCGTCTTTACTGTTCTTTAGAATTTACACCCAAAGGTCTATTACCTATATCTTACCACAGAGATACCAGCTCACCCATGTTCATTGATGCTCTACTCAGACAGAAACTGAAAAAGCCTAGAAGTCCATCAACTGATGGAAAATTAATGAAAATTACTCTTGTAATTTTACATTTATACAATGGTATATTATCTAACTCCTAAGAAAAATGAAATTATGAAATTTTTAGGTAAGTGAAATGGAGCTATAAACATTCACCCAGATTGAGGTGACCCAGATTCAAAAGGACAAACATTGCACATTTTTCTCCTTATAAGAATGTTAACTTTTAAGCTTTAGATATATGTGTTTTGTTTAGAATATTCACTGAGGTTAGGTAGCTAGTAAAAAAATAGGAGAGGGAAGGAGGAAAGGAGGATTAAAGCAGAGGAAGAGAAGGGAAAGGATGGATTAGGGAGGAATTACTAACATTAAAAGGTCTTTTGAAGAGCCACACAGAAACTTACAACTGCAGATGCTTCCTAAAATACATATATACAGAAATGGTGATACCATATAGTGAGAGATAATAAACCAACTAGATATCATATGCTACCAAATAAAGCCACCAGTACCAAGAATGGGTTACATTTTGTTTAGTTGTTGGCCAAAAGGTTGTTATAAGGCTCCCAAATATGACAAGCCAATGTTGTCAGTTACCTTCTATATCCTGACACTAAGCCTGCATTGCTGTAGACACTACATACTTAAGTCATTACACATGGAGAAATTGAGCTGATTCTCAACTGAATGCTTCATCTCTACTGAATAGTGTTCGCAGTGCTGGAAGGTTATATATATATATACACACACACACACGCACATACTTCTGGAAGACAATCAGCTATGAAACCTGTGAGCTACAATAGCAACTTGCCTACACAATATGTCCACAGGATAATAGCAGAAAAAAAATTTTAAAAGTTACAAACTACTTTTAACTGAACCCAAGGCCTGTTGTGTGAGATGGAACCCACACCTGATATTTGTTAATGATGCCAAGATCCTTAGACCAGGTATGTCCTGGACCCTAGGAGATCCTAGCATCCACATAACAGTTAGAACTGTACCCCATATGAACCCTGACTCTTGGGAGATACAAAAGTAGACCTAGGTACTTGACTAGCCAGGCTATTCAAATCAGGAGACTCCAGTTTTTAAGAGACCCTGTCTCAAAATTAGAGTGCAAGTCATTGTAAAGACACCCAACGTTGACACACATGCACACATGCACACACATGCACACACACACAAACAAACACGCACGCACACAAGCAAGCACACACCTCGTGTTCATATTTGTGAGAATGTATGCATACAGCACATACACAAAACAGAATGCTTCCTCTCCCCAACTTTTGTCTTCTTCCCACATCTACTGATTTTCAAATAATTCCAGCCATAATTCTTCAATTTGCACATAAGGAAAATTATCAAGAAAGAAAAGGGAAATAATGTTAAAACATGTGTGTGTCCTTCAGCAGCCA
>JADRCH010000067.1:1298864-1368864 GCA_019843965.1 Rhynchomys soricoides | reverse complement strand
ACTAAATAAACAGTATGTAAATTGTGTCTTTTTCTATAAAATTGGATCAAGACACACATATTACACTGCCTTTTTCTATAAGAATGACAGCTATTGAATTTGGCAGACATTGGAATTTGGTTAAAGAGTTACAGACCTTTGATCTTTGGATCACAATTAAATGAAACCATTGTAAAAGGACAGTCGTGGGCCAGCCAATTTCTCAAGTCCACCGCAGCAGCCAGCAGGCGTTATCTCTTAGCTCTATCAAGGGGGTGCTCTGCTCTTGGAATTCTAAGTCCCATGTCTTCTGGTAGATGCCAAGAGTGGTGATGAGATCCTCAGAAAGCACAGGTGTTCACTGAGAGCACATGACTAGGCTGCTCCTTTTCATTTCAATCACAAGTTTGTGATTGGGTGACTGCACACCCAAGGCTCCTGTACTTGCGGGTTTAGAGAATCGAGTGAAATTCTAATACCAAATTTACAATGGAGTTTTAGGGAAAATGAATGGAAGGATGGAACTCAAACTTAACCTGGCTCTACTTAACAATCTAACTTCTATATACTAGGGGTTGAGTTTTTGGTTTTTGGTTTGGGGTTTTTATTTTGTTTTGTTTTGTTTTGTTGCTGTTGTTATTGTTGTGTTTTCTTTTGTTTCTCTCTTCTTGATCTCTTTTAAAAATTATTTTTATAATACTTTCTTGATCAACATGGTCACCAGTAATAACATTCACAGTGATATCCAAGAGATATAGTCTCTTTAAGTCTGCTTTTTAAGATTAATCTACACATTACAAATAATGCCTTTAAAGCATCATGACATCATTCAGCTGACCACCATTTTTATAGAGATTTACATTTCTGTAAAGAGAATGACTTGGTCCCCATGGTCTATATTAAGGCACCTCCTTTTATAACTATGACTCATTCTAACTAAGAGAGCCCTGATAAACTTGTAATAAACAGTGACTTAGCAAAGTTTTCTTAATTCAAAATTACATATTAATGGAAACAAATAGGCAAGTTAGATCTCTCTTCAGCCTTTGTATCCCGTCCTCTAGATCTGTGTTTAAAAAAAAAAAAAAAAAGTCTTTGTTATGTCATTCCACAGACAGAGCTCAGGCTGTTTCCTGTCACCCACTGTAGCAAACTGCTCAACAGAAAGCACAGTTGGACAGCCCTTAATTAGTGCTACTCGGGATAGTCAGTGTGCAAGCCTGTGTCAGCATCTCACTTAAACAGGAACAGAGCCGTGAGGACCAGCTGACAGTTTGAAATGCAAGACACCAGGTCTTCCGCTCCCACCTACAGTCATACAATGCTCTCTGCACGTCCACGAGGCGATGAGAAATGTTGGAAAGAATGTTCCCTATGTAAATTGGAGTCAAATTATTCCATCACATTTTACAGGGTGTTTATTTCTTTAAGTTATTCAGGTACATACTACTCAATCAGTTGCTAATATGCAAAAATAGATTAAATGAATCTTAAAATCATTTTTCTGAAAATTGACTCTTATTCATTAGACCTACTATGATTTTTTAATAGTTTTAAAGGAAGATGTAACAAAGGCTCTAAAAGTTCTTAAAAGGAAAAATAGATTGCATTTCATTTAAATTCAAGTGAATTTGGTTTTTACTTTGAATGGGCTTTAAATGTACCAGAAAAACAGCTAACTACTACGATGTTAAAAATCATACACTATCAAAAATAGGAAAAAAAATATATTCAAGTAGGTGTGTTAGTTTCATACTTCTGAGTCAAACTCTAAGCAGACATTATGTCTTATGAAGTTAAACTTTTGTATTTCAGTTCAGAGCTTGGTAAATCTCTTAAGAAATAAAAATGTGAACCCGTTATTTTGTCACCTTCCTGTACCTCAAACCAAAATAAAACACTTTGCTCAGCTCTGAGATGGCAGAGTTTTCTTTGTTATATAGCAGACACTGGTTAGTCTGGTGAAACAAAACCCAGGAGGAAAAAAATCAATATATTCAAAACCTGTAACTTACTATACACATAACCTCACCACAAAATGTTTTAAGTTACTATTTTCCCAGGGGCTAATAAAACCCCTTTAGGTTAAACATGAAGGCAGAGTACAATGTGAGTTTTCAGAAAGTAAACAGCCACCTCTTCTTCATTTTCATTTTTTCCCCTTTCATTTATCTGGAAATCACTATTGTACATCGTGTGGAGTGAGTAGGAAGAGTTACTGTCGACTGTTGCAGTTCTGAGGTAAGTTGGCGTTTTGGGGCTGGTGGCAGTGCAGCCTTCTTTGTAAGGATGAATGAAGATAAAAAGCAAGACAAACAGAAGCATGTGAGACATTGCTTTATGTGATTCATGATGGCTTGCCTTAAGCCCGTTAGCCTCTGCCTGGCTCTCCTCTCTGAGAGAATACAGGAGAGTTACGATGTGAATAGTGACATTGTCAAACCATCAGGAATTGCTGATTATGGTGCTAAATATTGATCTCTGCTTCACATGTGTCAAAATTCTTTGTTCCCTTAATTAGAGCTTCCCTAAGCACTGTACAAGAACAAACTGAATATATCAGATCTCTGAGAAAGGGAGTGTGATACCAGAATATAATTGTGACCTCTTGCCTTCCTTCCCCTTGTGAGCTCTGGTGTGACTCTGGCTGTCCATCTTGCCCTTCCCTCTTCAAGTGATCTTCTTGCTCATTTTTTTCCCATCTAACCATAGGAAGATTTCTCCAAGCCCCTGCGTTTCATCATTCTGAGCCACGAGGGTAGCAGTCAGAAGGCAGTGGGACTTAAAGTGCCAGAGGTGGCTTTTTCTATTTGTTTGTTTCATGGTACACCGCACCAGGCAATGACCTGTGGCAACAATGTCATAGAAAACGGAGACAGGTTCACCCAATCAAAGGGAGGTTTAAAATTAATACAGATCCCTTCATTTCTTCATGTGAGATCCGGGAAGGGCAATTTCAGGGTGCCACAGGCTTTCTTGGTTATCAGTCACACTCACTTAAAAAATATTTTTCAGGAAACTTTTCTTATGGAAATGATTTCTTTTAGTTCAAGAATCCACCATCAACCGAAGCAGAGCTCCCTACTAATTTGATATCACCATTCAATCAACTTTCATATTCTGCACGCTGCAGCTAATGCAATGTAATGAAAGGTTGTGATGTATGGTTTCAATTTGCACCACAAACTGAGCACTTAACTCATTTATCTTAGTTTACCTGTAATATATTGTTATTTTTTTAATCGTGGCACATGGTACATTTGCCTTTAGTTTGATGTGCTTGGTAAAATCAATATTTCATTAAAAGATTTTCAAAAATTGTTTGTTTCAAGCACAGATCCAGAATAATTTGGCAGACAGTTTCTTAGAAACTTTCCTGACTCTGGGCAAAATGCCTCGATGAGCACCCACCACCCTCATAAATGCACGGTATGGGGGCCTTGGTATGCAGCTACCACAGCAAACTCACATGTGTGGTTCAAGGGAGCTATAAATAGCAAATTCCAATTCCGACCTTTTCATGATAAACCTGGATGAGGATGATGAAGGTAAGATCATTAAGCCTCCCAGTCTTCTTTTTTTAAACAATTCAAGCAGGATTCTCTGGCTCCACACAGAAGAAGTGCCAAGGATCCTGTATGAATACAGCTCTCTTCTCATGGCTGCCCAAGAAGCCTGGCTACACTGCACTTCAGGTGATCTGTGTCAGTGGTAATGATCAGGTTAGCAAAGTGCAGAGAACTAAACATTAAATTGGTCTGGAAATCTTCAAAGTCCAATGGAGAAGTGGCAACATTCATACTTCCTCTGCACACTGATGACACCAGATGCTTGTTTTAATGTGGCATCATTTGCAAGGAAAAGAAACTTACAAGGAAAATGTTAAGTCATGGCAACCAGTGACTTTTCCTTCCTTAGCTTCAAGATGTGGGAAGGAAAATGAACATTGAGCTTCGTAGTTAGGAACACATTACCTAGACTCATGAAACTATGTAGCTCGTATAGATATAAAGCTCTTGAGTGTTTCTTTCTCTGTGTGACATGATATATAAATATATCATATTTATATATATAGTATATATATATATATTACTATAAATAAATACCTAGCTATCTTCATAGGCTCCGTTCATGTCTTTTGAAGATTAATATAGAATACATAGCTATAGCCACTGTACTTCTGAATAACAATGCTGCATTATATAAATATGAAGAATATGGTAAACACAAGCTTATATTTGTACATTTAAATTAATTGTTCTATTTACAATAAAACAAAGGTGGCCAATGATGCTATAATACATAACTATGGCATATTATTCTTTCTGCTTAAAGACGATATAAATTCTGTGAATATCAAAAATGATAAGTCCATTGACAACTGCATAGAGAATTTTCTATGGCAAACAATTAAAGGTTAGAATGAAAGAATTGCTTTCTCCTCAAGTAAAACCAGCTGGAGGTGGAGCTGCAAGGGGAGATATACACAACTCTTCCTGAGCCAATGATGTCTCAGGATTCCGGCATTTTCCTTACTAGTCACACAACTAAGCGGTACCCTAAGCTGGACTGTATTTATCCATTCCCCTCCCTACAGGAAGTATTTGCAACCATTCACAGCTTCGGCAGATGGGATATGATCAATTAAAAAAAAATCTAGTAGTTGTTAGTACTTAGGACACATGAATCTTTACCAAAAGAAGTAATAAATAAGTGGCACATATGAATAGTACCTTTAAATAAGCAAGCGAGCCTTCTTCAGCAAGAAGCAACACTCTTTGGATATCAAAAATCATAAGTGGTTTTTGCAGCCATGCAGCATGGAAACACGAGGGTATAAGATATACTGTACGTTAAGCTCTGTTTGATGAATCTGAGCACAGTTCCTGGGGGATAGATTACTTTAAACCATGCTCTTTTACTTTCTAATCCTGACTTGATTTGATTTGTACTTTAATACAGCTGCCTGGCAGTTCAACAGCAAATAGAGACTATTTATGTAATCAGATTGTAAGTAGTGGGACAAGAAGAAACTCTCTAGAACCTTTTTGGAAAATAGTTTGTTGTACTTTTTATTTATTGAACAGCAGGGCTCCAGGCTTTCCAGGGCTCATTATAATTGGTTTTCTGCTTGAACTTTCAAAAACTGTCATGTCAATACTCAAACAGCATTTTTTTGCTTACTATATGGCCATGGGCTCTATTTTCTCATGTGCAACTGACAAAGTTCTTGTAATACCTTAGAGGAAAAGTTCTAGAGTTTCTTTTGCTTTTTAAGAAAACCATGCATCTGGGTCTTTAGTATGTTACTCCATAGAAATGGCCTTTTGCCTAAAAACTAAGATATTACTCTTCTGCCCATGACTACCCCTGCCTGTTCAGAAGTCTCTGTCAATGGGGGAAAGCGTTTCCCCACTTTGCTTAACCATTCAGCAGCAAGGCTAGCTACATGACCTTGAGGCCCATACACTCAGAGGTATGTGTTCACATTTCAGTTTGCATTTGATGAAGAATCTCTTCTTTCCCTAAGGGTTTATTTTTTAGATTCCTGTCAAAAGAGTAAGTCTGAATTTTATACTTCAAAATCCTTTGGAAAACCCTGCAAGCCCAACCAATCACATATGTACAAGGTCTCAAAATGAGTTTAAGACATAGTAAAGCATGTCTCCAAATTGGAAATAAGGGTTTTTTTAACTCTCACATCTTTTGTTCAGCATGAATATTTATATTTTCAAAATTCTGATCCCTACCATATTCCTTTGGGGTGTTTTTTTCTAGTTGAAACAGATCACTTTTACACTGTAGGATTACTGAGAATAAATTTCTATGAGCCTGGGGCAATGATAATTGCAAGACAAAAGGTTTATACAAGAAATTACTGTTCTATATTTCATTTTTTAAAATTTATTTCTCGTTCTGTTTAATTTCTACATATTTAAAGCAGCCATCCTTTAGAAACTATGCAGCGTGCAGTTTTATATTTTAAAAATGCAGTAATAAAAATAAAAAGCCATTGAGTGATACCAAAATTTTAATAATAACTAATAAGATTAAAAGAGGTCCGTGGTTCAGTGAGACAGCAGAGCAAGAACTGTGACTGCAGATTGATGCTGGCCCCTTTCAGTGTTGTTGACTATTTGGTGTAATCTTCTTTAAAGGATGCTGGAGAGATATTGTGCAGTTCAAGCACAGCTTTGCATTTGATTTGGTTCCATTCACCTATTCTCATCAACCTACATTCTCTCTAGTGATGGCAGAATATGCGATTATAAAGAAAAACAATTTCTCTGCAAACCAACCCAGATGCTATATTTTTTTAAATCTAAGTGCTCACTGACAAAATGGACATCAGTGCCTGAGTTTCAATGCAGTCCAAGAAACGCACCTACAAAGGGGAAATTGTGCATCATCCAAAATGTACCTGCTGATCATGTCTGCAAACATATTCTCATATGCAGTCCTTAATAAAACTGACTGGGAGAGGCAAACTGGTGGTCTCTTCGAAAAACGTCTGTGCAATTCTCACATCTGCATGAGAGGGAAAAAATAGCACCTGAGTGCTAGGTGGCTCCTGCATGATATAGAATGCATAGGGTCTATTTGCCATTGCGTATTTAGACTTTTCATATTCAGCATCCAGTTAAAGCATTGCTGGGAAGGAGATGGCAAGTAACAATACAGGGACAGCTCAGCATAATGAGAGAGCAGTTGGACAGGCAAATTTGCTTTAAAGTTCAGGAAATGGAAAAATACCTGACAAGGCTGACTTGAAACAATAATAGATGCAGAGGATCTGGGTGGACTCTATCATTTATTTCAAATATTTAACTGTGGTTCATTTGTATATTTATACAGTCCTATATGGGAGGGCACCGTGTTTAGCCACAGTATGACTTGCAGCTTGATCCTAGAAATATAAGTTTGCTGTGCTATAGTGCAGGTTTAAGGTGACCATCAAAATCAAATAAAAATATGAATGCCATTAAATTCTTAGGGTGAAACTCATTTTCTGAATCCCAAATAGGAAATGTCTGTGTGTGGCAGCTATGGGCTTTCATAATTTATGTCTCTACTGTTCTTTATAGAGGTAAGTGTATATAATTTCCATTATATGCAAACTCAAGAGATTATTAAGATTTCTGTTAAAAATTAAAATATTACGCACATTTGTGTATTTGTGTGTTTAGACTTGCACAAAGTACAGATATTATTTTTCTGATGATAAGAAAATGTATTCTCTGCTTCTTTGAGGGATGTTCTCCTCTCGTTTAAGGAACTGTGCTGCTGGAGCATCTATTGTCTTATCAGACAGAAGCTGTACTCTGGTGTTTTGTTTCACCACACGGAACGACTGGCTGAGATTTGCTGTCTTGTGCATGAAGCTCAGCAGATGGGTCTGAATCTGTGGCGTTATCCCCCAAAACTACATCAGTGCTGCTCTTTTAGTCAAGTTGGAAATTTATATACTGTACACTAACCCTCCTTTAATATCCTCTCTCTCTTTCCTCTGGGCATTTATTGCTGTTCTTTCTAGTTCAGTAACCAGTGAGCAGAAGGTTCATTAAAACTAATTGAATTGGAAACTTGTCTGCCCTGGGAAATGTTAACTCTTTGTTGTTATCTGAAGGAAATTCCTTTTGTTAGGTTCCTTCGAATTGAATTATTAGATCTTAATGTTACAAACAGTGTGTTAAAAGCAGTCTCCATCTTTCTGATGGCCTAGGCAACAAATTTCAAGAGATACCTTTACATCGAGTTGCATTTTACCCAAAATAAAGCAGCATTTTATCCAATGACATGAACAGCAGGATTGTTGGAACAGTGTTGCCTGTTAACTCCTCTAGTTCTTCTAGCCTTTGCTACGCAGTCTGGGATTTTTTCAGAGATTTCTACCATGCCCCTTTTTCAATTGGGAAGGCAAATAACACAACTGCATGTAAGAGAATCAGTGTTAGCAGAATATAGATTATCAAAGGACATTAATCCCACAATTGCGGCCATCCTATTCATTTGAACAAATGTCAAAAAGAAAATATTATAATTATTCTTAATTATATAGGGAACTCCACTTTAACTTGTCATTTATAATCATTTAGAAACGGTGCTGAAAAAAAAAACATTTCAAGTAAGAGTTTAGAAGGCTGTGTGTGTTCTAGGGGTTGTTTAGAGCAAGGAAATATTGACAAGATTGGAAACATTTGATAATAGTCACAGTAGTAGATTTTTGCCAGCTTAAAAAAATCAATCAAAAATAACAGGCAACCCACTGTTGCTAATAAAAGTAAATATTTATGACTGATTTGACTGTGCTTCAATACCAGTCAATCACTTCCTAAAGGATCTCGGCAATTCATTAACCTCTTTTTACTGGTCTTGTCCCTGTTGGTATTAGTCATTAAAAAAGAATAAGGGAGGGAGGTTTTGATTTTTCTGTTCTCATCACTCAGAGCTTATTTGTTCTTTCCCTTCATTCCATACATTGCCACTAAATTGATTGTCTGCTTAGTCATATGAATGATAAAGGAGCCGTGCCAGCAAAACTGAAAGCCTCCATTAATTTCTAAGGATGCAGAGTTTCTCTGCTGCAACCACAACTTGAAACAAACCTACCTCTCATAGTGTCTTCTGTCACTAGGAATTCTTGTGGTGATAGAGTCCGTGGAAGCACCTGACTTTCCTCTTAAACGTCTCCCTGAATGAACTTTAAGAAAACAGATATCTCTTAACATCATCTCTAAGCCACCAGCTCTCTGTGCCTTCAGCGTGGACACCTACTTGACACACAAAAAAGCCAACACCTGCAAAGTTTCTTTTAAATGTTATAAGTGATGCTGTTCTTATGGAGGAGTAGAGGGAAGGATTGTGGGCCCCAAAGGATAGGAACTCCACAGGAAGACCAACAGAGTCAACTAGCCCAGACCCTTGGGGCTCTCAGAGACTGAACCACCAACCTAAGAGCATACACAGGCTGGACCCAGCCCTCCCCACACATATGTAGCAGATGTATAGCTTAGTATGCCAGGTATTGGGTCCCAAACAACTGGAGTGGGGACTATCTCAAAAGCTGTTGCCTGTTGATGGGATATGTTCTTCTAGCTGGGCTGCTTGTCTGGCCTCAGTGGGAGAGGATGCACCTAGCCCCACAGAGCCTTGATGAGCCAGGGTGAGAGGGATACCCAGTGATACATGCTCAAAAGAAGGGGAGAGGGAAGGGGAAGGATTGTGGGAGGGGGTGACCTGGAGGGATGCAGTGAGTGAATAAAAAATAAAAATAATTTAAAAATTGTAAAGGTTCTGTTTCTATTTTTTTTTTCAGTGATGCTGTTTGTACTTGTTGTTACAAAAAACCACTCACTCAGGGATCAACACATTTAGACAGAAGTACGTCATAGAGTGAAAGACATCTTCTGTTCTCACAAGCTTTGCAGAGAACTTACCTGATAGTCTTAGAATTCTGAGGAGTGTGTTTAAAAATATTTTCATTACAACTTACTGGTGCTTCACTTTTCCCTGTTAAAATATTCATAACAGCATAACCATCTGAAATTATCTCCAGCAATTGTGGGAGATACCCGAGATGTATTACCCTAGATGGTTTTAATTGACATTGTAAGACCATATTTTGTCACTGAATAACAGACTGTAAAACCTGCATAACTAACCAGCATATAGAAGTTGAAGCTTCCGCCAAGTAACCTTAACTTCTACTTGTCTGTGACAGGGTTAGTATTGAACTCTTCTCAAGATAGCATGTGTTGCATCTCCTTAATTCTCATTACTTATAATAAGACCTCACACTTTAATTGAGCTGTCAGGGTGGTTTATGTCAGACACTATATTTTTTTTTTATACATTATTTACATTTCAAAAGTTTCCCCCTTTCCAACTCTCCCCTTTGGAATCTCCCTATTCCCTCCCCCTACCCCTGCCTCTATGGGGGTATTCCCCCACCTACCCACCCACTCTCCTCTTCACTCCTTGGCATTATCCTATACTGGGGCATCTAACACCCTCAGACCCAAGGGCCTCTTCTCCGCTGATGGCTAACAAGACCTTCCTCTGCAACATATGTGGCCAGCTTCATGGATCCCTCCATGTATATTCTTTGGTTGGTGATCCAGTCTCCTGGAGCATCAGAAGATCAGGTCAGTGGACACTGTTGCTCCTTCCATGGGGCTGTCAACTCCCTCAACTCCTTCAGTCTCTTCTCCAACTCCTCCATCTGAGACCTCAGGCTCAGCCCAACGGTTGCTGTGAAGTGACTCTTGGGTATTCTGAAATTTTGGGCTAACAACCACTGATCAGTGAGTACATACCATGTTTATTCTTTTATGACTGAGTTACCTTGCTCAGGATGATATTTTCAAGTTCCATTCATTTGCCTAAGAATTTCATGAAGTCATTGTTTTTAATAGCTGAGTAGTATTCCATTGTATAAATGTACCACATTTTCTGTATCCATTCCTCTGTTGATGGACTTCTGGGTTGTTTCCAGTTTCTAGCTATTATAAATATGGCTGTTATGAACATAGTGGAACATATGTCTTTATTACATGTTTGAGTATCTTCCAGGTATATGCCCAGGAGTGGAATAGCTGGGTCCTCAGATAGTATTATGTTCATTTTTCTTAGGGTCCGCCAAAATGATTTTCAGAGAGGTTATATGAGCTTGAAATCCTACCAGCAATGAAGGAGTGTTCCACTTTCTCCACATCCTCACCAACATCTGCTGTCATCTGAGTTTTTGGTCTTAACCATACTGACTGGTGTGAGGTGGAATCTCAGGGTTGTTTTGACTTGCATTTCCCTGATGACTAAGGATGTTGAACATTTCTTTTGCTGCTTCTCAACCATTCGAGTTTCCTCAGTTGAGAATTCTCTGTTTAGCTCTGTTCCCCATTTTTAAATAGGGTTATTTGTATCTCAGAAGTCTAACTTCTTGAGTTCTTTGTATATATTGGATATTAGCCCTCTATCAAATGTAGAATTGGTAAAGATCTTTTCCCAATCTGTAGGTTGCCGTTTTGTCCTATTGACAGTGTCCTTTGCCTTACAGAAGCTTTGTAATTTTATGAGGTCCCATTTGTCGATTCTTTTTTTTTTTTTAGTGTCCATAAAAATTTTAATCTGCTTTATAAAAAGGATGATACAATTTCTAATACATCAGGAGTCCTGCTTTATGGATTCCTGTGAATTAAGATGGCAACTACAATCTTTGTTATTTCATTAATAAATCAGAAATTTAAAGGAATCTAATTGGACAATATCATATTAGCAATTTAAATTATTGTATATTTTAAAACAATCCAAATATATTTTTTCTACTTTATTTACATTTCAAATGTTTTCTCCATTTGTCGATTCTTGATCTTAGAGCATAAGCCATTGGTGTTCTTTTCCTCTGTGCTCACGTGTTGGAGACTTTTCCCCAATTTCTCTTCTATTAGATTCGTTGTATCTGGTTTTACGTGAAGATCCTTGGTCCACTTGGACTAGAGCTATGTACAGGGAGATAGGAATGGATCAATTTGAAATCTTCTACATATAAACTACCAGTTGAACTAGCACCATTTGTTGAAAATGCTGTCTTTTTTTCCACTGGATGGTTTTAGCTCCTTTATCAAAGATGAAGTGATCTTAAGTGTGTGGGTTCATTTCTGGGTCTTCAGTTCTATTTCATTGATCTACCTGCCTGTCTCTGTACCAATACCATGCAGTATTTATCAATACTGCTCTGTAGTACAGCTTAAGGTCAGGGAGGCTGATTCCCCCAGAAGTCCTTTTATTGTTGAGAATAATTTTTGCTATCCTGGATTTTTTGTTATTCCATATGAATTTGAGAATTGCTCGTTCTAAGTCTATGAAGAATTGAGTTGGGATTTTGATGGGGATTGAATTGAATCTGTAGATTGCTTTTGGCCATTTTAACTATATTAATCCTGCCAATCCATGAGCATGAGAGAACTTTCCATCTTCTGAGGTCTTCTTTGATTTCTTTCTTCAGAGACTTGAAGTTCTTGTCATACAGATCTTTCACTTGTTTAGTTAGAGTCACAGTAAGATATTTTATATTGTTTGTGACAATTGTGAAAGTTGTCATTTCCTTAATTTCTTTCTCAGCTTGGTTATCCTTCAAGAATATCAAGGCTACTGATTTGCTTGAGTTAATTTTGTATCCAGCCACTTTGCTGAAAGTGTTTATCAGCTATAGCAGATCTCTGGTGGAGTTTTTTGGGTCACTTAAGCATAGCATCATATCATCTGCAAATAGTGATATTTTGATTTCTTCCTTTCCAATTTGTATCCCTTTGATTTCCTTTTGTTGCCTGATTGCCCTAGCTAGAACTTCAAGTACTATGTTGAATACATAGGGAGAGAGAGGGCAGCCTTGTCTAGACTCTGATTTTAGTGGGATTGCTTCAAGTTTCTCTCCATTTAGTTTGATGTTGGCCACTGGTTTACTGTACAGTGCTTTTTCTATGCTTACGTATGCTCCTTGAATTCCTGATCTTTCCAAGACTTTTATTATGAAGGGACGTTGAACTTTGTCAAATGCTTTTTCAGCATCTAATGAAATGATCATGTGGTTTTTTTCTTTGTGTTTGTTTATGTAGTGGATTACATTGATGGATTTCCGGCGATTAAAGCATCCCTGCATCCCTGGGTTGAAGCCTACATGATCATGATGAATGATGATTTTGATGTGTTCTTGGATTCGGTTTGCAAGAATTTTATTGAGTATTTTTACATCGATATTCATAAGGGAAATTGGTCTGAAGTTTTCTTTTATTGTTGGGTCTTTGTGGGGTTTTGGTATCTGTGTAACTGTGGCTTCATGGAATGAATTTGGTAGTGTTCCTTCCATTTCTATTTTGTGGAATAGATTGAAGAGTATTGGAATTAGATCTTCTTTGAAGGTCTGATAGAATTCTGCACTGAACCCACTGGTCCTGGGCTTTTTTTGGTTGGGAGACTTTTAATGACTGCTTCTATTTCTTTTGGGGTTCTGGGACTGTTTAGATGGATTATCTGATCCTGATTTAACTTTGGTAATAGGTATTTGTCTAGAAACTTGTCCACTTCCTCCAGATTTTCCAATTTTGTTGCTCATAGGCTTTTGTAGTAGGATCTGATGATTTTTTTAATTTCCTAAGAGTCTGTTGTTATATCTCCCTTTTCATCTCTAATTTTATTAATTTGCACACTGTCTCTGTGCCCTCTTTTTAGTCTGGTTAAGGGTTTATCTATATTGTTGATTTTCTCAAAGAACCAGCTCCTGGTTTTGTTGTTTCTTTGTATAGTTCTTTTAGTTTCCACTTGGTTGATTTCAGCCCTTAATTTGATTATTTCCTGCCTTCTACTCCTCTTGCGTGTATTAGCTTCTTTTTGTTCTAGAACTTTCAGGTGTGCTGTTAAGCTGTTAGTATATGCTCTCTCCAGTTTCTTTCTGGAGGCATTCAGAGCTATGAGTTTTCCTCTTAACACTGCTTTCATTGTGTCCCATAAGTTTGGGTATATTGTACTTTCATTTTCATTAAATTCTAGGAAGTCTTTAATTTCTTTCTTTATTTCTTCCTTGACCAAGTTATCATTGAGTAGAGCATTGTTCAGCTTCCATGTGTATGTGTGCTTTCTGTTGTTGTTGTTGCCATTGAAGACCAGCCTTATTCCGTAGTGATCTGATAGGAGGCATGGGATTATTTCAATCTTCTTATATCTGTTGAGGTTTGTTTTGTGACCAATTATATGATCAATTTTGGAGAAGGTAGCATGAGGTGCTGAGAAGAAGGTATATTGTTTTGATGCAGGATGAAATGTTCTATAGATATCTGTTAAATCCATTTGGTTCATAGCATCTGTTAGTTTCACTGTGTCTCTGTTTAGTTTATGTTCCAAGATCTGTCCATTGTTGATAGTGGGGTGTTGAAGTCTCCCACTATTATTGTGTGAGGTGCAATGTGTGCTTTGAGCTTTAGTAAAGTTTCTTTTATGAATGTGAGAGCCCTTGCATTCGGGGCATAGATGCTCAGAATTGAGAGTTCTCCTTGATAGATTTTACATTTGATGAGTATTAAGTGTCCTTCCTTATCTTTTTTGATGACTTTTGGTTGAAAGTCGAATTGATCTGATATTAGAATGGCTACTCCAGCCTGTTTCTTGGGGGCATTTGCCTGGAAAATTGTTTTCCAGCCCTTTACTCTGAGGTACTGTTTGTCTTTAACACAGAGGTGTGTTTCCTGGACACAGTAAAATGCTGGATCCTGTTTATGGATCCAGTCTGTCAGTCTATGTCTTTTTAGTGGGGAATTGAGACCATTGATGTTAAGAGATATTAAAGAATAGTGATTGTTGCTTCCTGTTATTTTCAATGTTGTTTATATGTTTGTGTGGCTGTCTTCTTTTGAGTTTGTTGAAAGATTGCTCTCTTGCTTTTTCTTCGGTGTAGTTTCCGTCCTTGAGTTGGCATTTTCCATCTATTATTTTTTGTAGGGCTGGGTTTGTGGAAACATACTGTGCAAATTTGAATTTGTCATAAAATATTTTGGTTTCACCATCTATAATTATTGAGAGTTTTGCTGGGTATCGCAGCCTGGGCTGACATTTGTGTTCTCTTAGAGTCTGTATGAGGTCTGTCAAGGATCTTCTAGCTTTCATAGTCTCTGGTGAGAAGTCTGGTGAAATTCTGATAGGTCTGCCTTTATATGTTACTTGCCCTTTTCCCTTACTGCTTTTAATATTCTTTCCTTGTTTTGTGTATTTGGTGTTTTGACTATAATGTGATGGGAGGAATTTATTTTCTGGCCCAGTCTATTTGGCATTCTGTAGGCTTCTTGTATATTTATGTTCATCTCTTTCTTTAGGTTAGGGAAGTTTTCTTCTATAATTTTGTTGAAGATATTTACTGGTCCGTTAAGTTGGGAATCTTCACTCTCTTCTATACCTATTATCCTCAAGTCTTGTCTTCTCATTGTATCCTGGATATCCTGGATGTTTTGGATTAGGAGATTTTTGGATTTTGTGTTTTCTTTGACTTTTGTGTCCATGATTTCTATGATATCTTCCACACCTGAGATTCTCTCTTCCATCTCTTGTATTCTGTTGGTGATGCTGCATCTATGACTCCTGATTTCTTTGGTATGTTCTCTAACTACAGGATTGTCTCCCTTTGTGATTTCTTTATTGTTTCTATTTCTGTTTTTAATTCCTGAATGGTTTTGTTCATTTGTTTGATTGTGTTTTCCTATAATTCTTTAAGAAATTTTTGTGTGTCCTATTTAAGGGCTTCCAGGTGTTTACCTGTGTGTTGTTTTTTTTTTTTTTTTTTTTTGGTTTTTCGAGAGGGTATCTCTGTGTAGCCCTGGCTGTCCTGGAACTCACTCTGTAGCCCAGGCTGGCCTCAAACTCAGAAATCCACCTGCTTCTGCCTCCAAAGTGCTGTGATTAAAGGCATGCTCCACCACTGCCTGGCTTTCTTGTATTTTTTTAAAGGAGTTATTTATTTCCTTCTTAAAATCTTCTATCATCATCATGAGATATGACTTTAAGTCTTAGTCTTGCTTTTCTGCTGTGTTGGGGTATCCAGGGCTTGTTGTGGTGGGAGAGCTGGGTTCTGATGATGCCAAGTAGCCTTGGTTTCCGTTTCTTATGTTCTTGCCCTTTCCTTTGCCATCTGGTTATCTCTAGTGTTAGCTGGTCTTACTCTCTCTGACTGTGGCTTGTCTTTCCTGCAAGCCTAGGTGTCAATAGTCCTTGAAGGCTAGTTCTCTCTGAGAGGAATTTGGGTTTGGAGAGTTATGGTACATGGTCAGCTCTGGGTGCAGACAGAAACTAGTAGGTTCTAGTCCACAACTGTCCCTTGTTTCCTGTGTCCTGATGGCTCTGCACGGGTTCCTCTTGGTCCAGTGAATTTGAAAAGAAATGATGGTCTTGCCTGTGCTTGAAGGTGTGTTGGCACTCCTGGGATACCATCTCTCTCCTGGAACTGTTTGAGTATGGAGCCCTGTGTCACAGGATCCGCTGCCTGGCCACTGAAAGAAACCAGAAGCCCACTCCTGAGTCCCTGTATCCTGGGTATTCCAGGTGGGTCCCTCTGAGCAGACAGGCTTGCCCACACACCTGGGAGGCTATCTTTCTCCCAGCGCTATTTGGCTATGGAGCCCTGGTGGCCCATTCAGAGGTCTCCTGCCACAGATGAAAATGGGAAGGCTTCTTTCTCCCGGCTGTTTCTCAGTCCCTATGTCCTAAGGATTCCGGGCGAGTCCAGCTGAACAGTGTTAGTCTTCTTACCCCCCTCAAGGGCTTTCCCACACTCCTGGAAGGCTAACTTTCTCGACACTATATTTTTAAAATGCAGGAAAATTTAATATAAATGTATCACATTTAATGCTCTCAAGAAGTCTATGGAGTATAAATTATTTTTGCTCATTTTTTCGGTGAGGAAACTGAGGCTGCAAGGGGATGAATTATTTGTCTAGGATCACACACATCCCAAGTAATAATAAAACTGAATGTGCTTGACAAATGGAAGTCAGGGCATCTTCATGCTATAATCAGCCGCTGTTAAGTCATTCAAGTGTGTCTATCCTGTACTGATGTGTTAGTGAATTTGTCTACTTTTCCCGCCTGAAATTGTAAGATCCCAACCACATTAGAGTGTTCACATTGGAGTTTGAAGCCCAGCTGTACTTTAGTTTAAAACGTCACATGGAGTCCATATTTTTTAATTGCAAACTGTATAAATAGAAAAATTCTAATTATTTAAGATTGCTTTTGTTTCTCACTTTGTTTCTCCAGGCACTCGACCTACTTTTTGACAAACATACATAAAAGCATACATAACCTGGAAATAGAAAGGAGGTGAAAGATGGCACAGTGGACTGAGAGAATTATCAGCCTTGAAAATTGCTGTCCCTGTATCTTAAGAGTTCTTCCAGGAGACAAGGATTCCAAACTAAACTTGTAATGAGGGATTTCAGCCAACTCCTCCTACAGACCTTCCAACTGATGGACAGACAGGGCAAAGGTTTTGTCTACATCCCTAAACAGAAGGAAGTGATTAGAAAGAGTTGAATCATTCTTCAGCCCTCCCAAAAGATTTCTGGGAACACAGTTCACAGGTAGGAGTTAAGGTGGGAAGATAGCATAGAGAGTGAGATCATGAAGTCTGTTACACAAAGGCTGAAAAAGTTATCTATTAAAAAAATCTACTGGAAGAGTAACAGTTGAAGTCCCCAAGTTGGGAGAGTTATTAAAACTGGACAGAGCCACTAGTACTAAGACCCACTCCACGATGTCTGCAAATGACTTGTAGTTGGTTATCATACCAAAATGCACATCCTTGAGTAGATAACTAAGATGCTAATGAAGCATGTGATGCATGAAGTTGTATGTAATGAATAGAACATGTATGAGAAAGCTTTCATTGTGCTTAGGATCCCCAAACCCTACACAACAGAGCATAAAAACTTCAGTTGCTTGTGCCACCTTCTGTGGCACAAGCCACCTTCTGTGGAGCTACTTGTTTGTTTTATAGCCCCTGTTGGCAGTAAAGAATCTCCAATCTTTTGCAGATGCTTGAAGCTAATCATCAGACTGAGCACTGGGACCCCAGTAAAATAGTTAGGGGAAGAACTGAAAAAGCAGAAATGGATTGCAACCACATAGGAAGAACAACAATATCAACTAACCGGACCCCAAAGAGCTCCCAGGGATTAAACCACCAACTAAAAAGTACACATGGAGGGACCCACGACTCCAGCTGCATATGTAGCAGAGGATTGCCTTATCTGGCATCAATAGGAGGTGAGGCCCCTGGTCCTGTGGAAGATCGATGCCCCAGTGTAGGGGAATGCTAGGGCAGTGAGGCAGTGAGGCAGGAGTGGGTGGGTGCATGGGGGAACACCCTCATAGAGGCAGGGGGTAGGGGAGATAGGATGGAGGAGTTTCAGAGGGGAAACCAGGAAGGGGGACAACATTTGAAATGTAAATAAATAAAATAACCAATAAAAAAAGTCTGCCCTCAACCTTGGGTGGCAACCAAGGACTACATCAATTTAAAAAAAAAAAAAAATTCCTATCTCTCCTATCTCTCTTTCCAATTCCTTCTTCTAGGATACAGGAACCTAGCATCTGGCTGGGAATGTCATATGTAGATATTTTATTCCTCCTAAGAGCTGGAAGGTCACTGGCATGCTTATTATTCCAGCAGAGGCTTATATCAAACCTTGTAACCTGAATAGATCATGTTCACTATTCCAAATTCTATTTTTTTTCTTTTTTCTTTTCTTCTTTCTTTTCTTTCTTTTTTTTTTTTTTTTTTTTGGTAGAATTTCCCTTCGAGTAGTAGACAAGTTCCCCAAGGCTGCTGCTAAAATGTCTAACAGCATCATATATTCATTACAGGTACCTTTATAATTTTTTATAATTTTAACCTGTGAGTTTGCAAGTGAGGTCACTCTGGCTGGAAAAAAAAATACTAATACACTAATGGATAGATACTGAATATGTGTCTAAACATAAAGAAACCATTCCACAAACAAACAAAAAAATTCCACTGGAAAAATTGAAGTCACAAACATTTATATGTATTTTCTATCAAGCGTAGAAACAGAAAATATTGAAAACCAGAACATAAACTACTACTAGAACACCTGATACATAAAAGGACTTTGTATTTGAGATTGCTTTCTCATTTGAAGAAAAAATTAACAGTTCATGGGGATAAACAGCTTTGTCTTTAAAATGCTGTTGGGGCAGAAGACTCAAGAGGGAAAGGTTTTGTTCTCGAGAATAACTTCCTAAGTTTTAGTTTGGATGTCATATAGACCTCTATCCTGAGAGTAGATATCACTGAGAAGGTGTCTACCAACATCAGAAGCTAGCTAGCCATAGCCTTGACAGGGAGTATTCTAATAATATTGAATTGTCAACTTTATTCTTAAAAAGATAAAGGAAAAAGAAAAATGAAAAATTCTTTCCAAGGAGGCTGGAAAACTGTTAAGAGTACTAGCTGTTCTTCCAGAAGAGCTGGGGTTGAGATCCTGAACTCACATGGTGGTTCACAACTGTCTGTAACTACAGTTCAGACCTGACACTATCTTCTGCCTTGTAAAAGCACCAAGCATGCATGTGGTATACAAACATACATGTAGGCAAAATACCCATTCACATAAATGATAAGGTTAAACTTCTAAGAAATGAGCTCTTGACAGATGAGAAATACACAGACTTCTAATCCTCAGGATGCAGGAGCAGGGGGGTCTTTGTGAGTTTGAGGCCAAATTTGTCCACATATCAAGTTCCAGGACAACCAGAGATAAAGTGAAACCCTGTCTCAAAAATAAAATGTTTAAGGGTCCTGCATAGGGCTTGTAGTATGTATGACATCTTCTCTAAAGGTACCCATGCTACTTTATCAGAAAAAGAAACATCCAAAGTACTGATTGGATTCATGCTTGCAGCGCTGTCTTCCACTCAGAACACAACTTCTAGCAAACTCTTTATCAGCTTTGCAAGGAAAACTCAGAACATTTACATCAACTACAAATAAGAATATTCTCAGGTTTCCTAGCATGAGATGGCAAAATTCAGCCCTTGGCAGTTCAAAGTTTAGGCACCCTCCCACTAAGCAGCAATTAACTTCACCTCAATAGACCCTTCTGTTCTTAAAGTGAATAAGGAGACTGACACTGTCTTTCATGCTTGTACTAGAACACCTCAGGTTCTGTTCAGCATCTGACCCAGAGTCAGACCTAGTATGGGCTCTACATAGGCATTGTAGAAAAAAATGTCTTATCCCAAGTGATAAGAAAACAGTAACACAAAATATACCATAGGAGCAGAAATGAACGAACAAGCCTCTTCCTCCTTCCGGATCATGGACTTCCAATCCTTTATTTGAAAGGTTTCACTTTCTTATTGTGTGTACTTATCATTCAAGTATTATTCATTCCATTAAAAAAAGAAGCTGTACTAGTTGTTGGACTCATGCATCCCT
This sequence comes from Rhynchomys soricoides, assembly GCA_019843965.1. NCBI lineage: Eukaryota > Metazoa > Chordata > Mammalia > Rodentia > Muridae > Rhynchomys > Rhynchomys soricoides. The sequence goes on along the minus strand of JADRCH010000067.1, from coordinate 1,348,889 downwards.
ATAACCAAACATCTAACAAGACCAACTCAAGGGGACCATCATGGTAGGAAAGGCATGAGGCAGATCATGGTAGCAGAAACTCATCATGGCCAACAAAGAAGCATAGAAAACATGCTAGAACTAGGAGCCAGCTAAGAGTTGAAGTGTACTTCAAAAGTCAACCTTTAGAAGAGTAATTCCACTGGATCAACCCTACTTCATAAAATCTCCAAAGCCTTCAGAATAGTACAAGCTGAGAAATGTACATTTAAGACATTGTTTCCTTAAAAATGTGCTTTCAATATTGAGCAAATTACTCAAGTGGTACAAACAACAGATGTGGCTACATAGATGAGAAAAGGCTTAAAGGCTTCTACTGTGGAGATTCATCTCATAAACCATGGTACTTGTATTGGCTGATTTGTGTCAACTTGACACAAGCTGGTGTTATCACAGAGAAAGGAGCTTCAGTTGAGAAAATGCCTCCATGAGATCCAGGTGTAAGGCATTTTCTCAATTAATGATCAAGGGGGGAAGGCCCTTGTAGGTGGTACCATCAGTGGGCTGGTAGTCTTGGTCTCTATAAAAAAGCCAGCTGAGCAAGCCAGGAGAAGCAAGCCAGTAAGAGCCATCCCTCCATGGACTCTGCACCAGCTCCTGCTTCCTCACCTGCTTGAGTTCCAGTCCTGACTTCCATTAGTGATGAACAGCAGCATGGAAGTGTAAGCTGAATAAACCCTTTCCTCCCCAACTTGCTTCTTGGTCATGTTTGTGCAAGAATAGAAAACCTGCCTAAGACAGTACTTAAAGAAGAAAACAGTCCACAAAGAAAAAAATAAAGCAAAGTAAGACACCTAAATGTTCTGATTCTCTGGGATTATAATGTAAACCCATAACACAGATGACTTCTTAAAAAAAAAATGATTAAAATGTGTCCAGAGTAATTGCTAAGCTACAAATAATCACATGTTCTGCCAATAATTCAGTGTATCTAATAGAGTTAAGTGATCAGTTCTCATTTTTAAGAACATGTGTTCAGTTACTCATTTAAAAAGTAAATGTTTTAAGAACATTTTTAATGTGACAATAAACTGGGAAGAGCAATTTAGTGAGTGAAATCTTTGTCTTAGGCACAGAAATGCACACCCTAACAGTTGGCCAAAAATGTCCACCTCTCTATTCATTTTTCATTCCAAACCTAAGAAGAGACAAACACATGATTTTCCCTAAGAACAAACACCCTTGATTTTCCCGGTAGCTTCCTCAATACTTCAATACATGTCTTCATTCTCTGCATGACTGGAATCACTAAAGCACTATTGGTAGTGGCTCACAAACTGCTTTAGGCTCTGAGCTCTTCATTTTACATTTTGTATCTTAAATTTTTACTTTTGTATCTTAAATTTTACAAAATATTAGCTATGTCCCAAAAGCCTATGACTGAGAAATTTTTAAAGAATATTTAAGGATATTTCAAAGACACCTGCTTTGACAATTGAATTTCTGAAATGATATAGATATATCAAATCGCAGTGCTCTGATCTACATATAAAAAAAGTTAGTCATGATTCTGCAAACTCAGTAACTATGATGCCTTATATTGAAATTGCCAAGAGGATTTAAAAACCTATCCGCAGGGTAGTCATATAACCTCTTTAGATCTTAGTTTTCTCTTCTGAAAATGGAAAGGTTGAATGATTCGATCTCTTCAAATCCCTCACAATCCCAAACACTTTGACCTAAGTTTCCTCAGAGTAGGATGGAGGACCTTGTGAGCTACCAAGTGGGCAGGTAAAAAGGGAAGATTGGAAAGGTCACTGAGACGAAATTCACAATTTGGCACTAAGACACGGCCTGGTAAGCAGTACTGAGAACTGGTAAATGTTCTGAGTTTATCTTCCAGATTAGTAGACAGAGTCAATCAAAAGGATTAATTTTTGTAAGTTTGAAGGCCCCTAAAGAGAGGCAGGAAATTCAACCCCCAGATCCTGAGACTCGCTGTTGCCCTGTGATGGTATCTGCCTCAGATGAGGGGCCAACTCCGACCTTTTGCAGCGGAGTCTTCCCTGAATGCTTCTCTTCTACACCAGGACCTTTGAATTGCAGGAGAAAGGGGACCTCTGGCCTTAAACAGTCCATTTCGAGAGCCAAGCCACAGATTTCTGCAGCATGCATGAACTTCTCACATAAAGAGTAAGCATCTTCCTTTGTGTATGGTGAAGGCAAACCTGGATTGAAATTTTTACAAAAGAGTAAAGAGGAGTATTACTTTTTTTTGATCCTCTTGATCCCATTCCACTCATCATATGGAGAGAAAGAATGTGAAGTTTATGAGGTTTACTCAGTAAGCAGTAGAAATGCAATAACATATCGATCCATCCCAGATACACTGGGGAAGTGTGGATGATGTCTAATGCCTATAAAGACCTTTGCCAAAGCCAAGGTCATCCAGAGTTTCACAAGTATGCTTCATACAGACAATCAGCTTCCCTTCTCTTCTCTTACCCTGCCAAATAGAGGCTAAGATCATCTTTGTCAAGCGTTTGTTCCTTTGTGTTTCTAAAGAAGACATTATGGACATCTCAATAAAAAAAAAATGTGTATAGGAAAGAACTTGTTCTCTATTCTCATTAATGTATTACCCAATTTCCATTATTTTAACAAATAATTAGAACTAATGCATTATGAGCTTTTTCAAGGTGTTTTCTTTTTCTTTTATATTCTGTTCTATCAGGAATAACAATCAACAGTTATTACATTTTATAGCTCTACAAGTCCTGAAACATCTTACGCTATAGTCATAATTTTCAGGTGGAAAGACTGAAGATCATAGAAGGTAAATGACATCCATAGCTATTAATAACAATGAACTTGGACCCTTCTATCAGCAAAAAAATTAAAAAAAAACCTACATAACTACACTAACAGATAAAAAAAGTGTGAGGGGAAGACACCATGTGAACACAAGATAATCATTGGAGACCTGCCTCCTAATTCATGCCAATGATAGCACCCCCAAACATATTTCTCCATAAAGTATCTTCTCTTTAAATGAATAGCTAATCTAATTATAGTAATTTAAGCATAGAATGAAAAGACATCTTTGTGGTAAATGATGGCTTAAGATTTTCCAAAGTACATCATAGCAAGTCATCAAGTAATAAGAAAGTGTTTCTGGCAAATAGAAAAGGAAGTACAAATTCCTACAGGTCAAAGAAATGCACTGTGTTTGAAGAAAAAATACAATTTGTTCAGAACACTAGGAATAGTAATGAAAATAGCCTATGAGTTATGACTACTTGAATGTATCATTCAAGAAAGAAACACATGTGCAATTGTGATTGATTCTGTTAATATTGCTACATGAAGACTCAGAGTGGTGGGTACACAAATTCTGGTGTGCCTATGCATAGAGTTGAGTGTTTGAGCAAGCAGACAGCATAGCTCAACACATTTCAACTGACACGTTATGTAGGAAACCTTTCTTAACTCAACTTATAAATACCAACCCCAAGAAAGCTTCCTTCCCCATTTTTGAATTGAGCTATGGTCACTTTGTCCTCTTCTGCGAGTCCTTGGGTAGTTAGATCAGCTCTCCCAGACTACAGAGACCCAGACAGACCATCTACACCTGAGGCTCACTAACCACTTTGTAGGCCAATATGCTTCTCTTCTCTGCCTGACAAGTCTTCACCTCTCTCCTCCAAATAGCTGCAGAGATGGATTAGCCGTAATATGAACCAGGAGGCCATTCTTTGTTTCTTGAAGATGTCTCAAACTTGTATTCATAATTAGATGGAAAGCCCCTCACTTAAAGAATAATCCTCTTCCTAGTCTTATGAAAGGAGAAAATTAGGATCAACTCTGCCTCTCCCCAAGAGTAGTGAGCAAGTCCATCTCTACAGGAGTGGATGCAGTCCCATCATGGTCTCTCTGTATTGTCATCTTTCTCATCTGCTTGTTAGTCAGAAAAACATAGGAAGTCTTGCACATGCACAATGAAGTAAGAGAAGTTTTTTTTTTTTTTTCAGACACAGATTTCTTTCCTATTGCTCCATGGGTTTATCAACAAACAATGAATGAATCAAGTATGTACACTTCACTTTTTGTACTAAGCAGGAGGCAGAGTTCAGTAGTAAGCTGTCCCTTTAAAATCTCTTGATTGTTGCCCTCAGAGATCCATGCCCAGCCATTTTAAAGCAATCTTGATTTCAGAAGATACTGACCCTGGAATTAGCATCCCCTTTTAACACTGCTTCTGCTGCCCTCTCATTTGCTTCTGATACTTCCTGACTTTGATGTGTCTTCAGGATTCCAATTCTGGTATCCATGTCATTCTGCTTCTGCTGTTCTCTGTCCTGACACCCTATAATTGAACTTGGCTTAACCCTCCAACTTTCTGCCGTCTCCAAGAATGCTATTCTTTTTTCCTGGTACTGGACGCCAGAATATCTGTAGTTTATATATTAGTGTTACAGATCTGGATATTAATCTTCGGGATTAGAACACAAGAACTCCTCTAGAAGTTCTCAAATTGTAGCATTCTCTATTTTTTATGACAATTTATTGTCGACACAAAAAGATTCACTACAGAAAGTACAAGTTATTTTTTTCATAGGACGTTCTATTAAACATTCACAAGTTTTCTATTTTAAAAATGTATACTAAAAATATATGAATTTTTATGATACAATATTATAAACCTCAATAACACAAAAACAATCCATAAATAATATTAGCATTTAATGAATACAAGCATACCAACTTAAGATAAGTTTTATATTAAAAGAAAAGGCTAGAGACATGGCTCATCAGTTAAGAGTACTAGTTGTTCTTCCAGCAGACCCGGATTGACTCCCAGGATCGACATGACAGCTCACAATCATCTGTAACTTCAGTTCCATAGAATCCTTCAGTCTCTTCTGGCCTCTAGGACTACCAGGCATGTACATGGTACACAGGCAATATACATGCACGCAAAACAGAGTCCTTGTGAAATAAGTTTAAAAAAATAATAATAATAAAATTGAAAGCAATAGTATGTTTAATGTTAAAAAATTATTACACGTCAAATTCAATTTTCAATCTACAAAGCATTAGTTTGACTCATCAATAAGTTTGATCTTACTTGCATGGTAAAAACCTCATTTTTACATGGACTTAAGAATATACCTGTAATACACTGAACCTGAGCGTTTGATGAAAATTACTTCCTAAAAATTAATTCTTTTACTAATAAAGGATTTCACCTGCCTTCTCTGGTTTTGATTATACTGTTTAAATTGATTTTGTTTTTTGCTCATTTAGAATTCAGACTACATTTTGACTTCTCATTTACATATTGGATTCTCTTCTCTTTTCTGTATTTCTATGTAAAATGCTTGCAAAGAATTCTGGACTCTGGAAAATATTCAAACACTGGGAAAGTCCAGTGAACATTACTGTTTTATGGAGGAGTTAGGGGAAGGACTGAAGGAGCTGAAGGGATTTGCAACCCCATAAGAAGAACAACAATATCAACCAACCAGACCCCCCAGAGTTCCCAGGGACTAAACCACCAACCAAAGAGGACACATGGAGAGACCCATGGCTCCAGCTGCTTATGTAGCAGAGGATTGCCTTATCTGGCATCAATGCGAAGGGAGGCCCTTAGTCCTGTGAAGACTCCAATGTAGGGGAATGCTAGGGCAGTGAGGCAGTAGTGGGTAGATGGGTGGGGGAGCACCCTCATAGAAGCAGGGGGAATGGGATAGGAGGTTTGTGGAGGGGAACTACGTTTCAGATGTAAATAAATAAAATAACCAATTAAAAAAAGTAGAAAAAGAGAGAGTGTATAGTTGAAATATTTTGCCATCCTTCATTAAAATATATTTTCTAATTTTTATTAATATCACAACCTTAGATTTGGTAATTTTATAATAAATTATAAATATATAATTATAAATATATAATTTATTTATAATAAATTATAAATAAAATTTTAAAAAGCACGAAGATCACCCAGCAAAATTAACAAGACTGCAGGAAATTCTATCTTAAAATTTCCAGTGTAAAGGTATTTTCCTTTCAGATTCATCTTCTCATGGGACACCATGATAAGATTTGAATAAAATACACTACATGCAAAAGTTTATTAATATTTTCCTTCCAAACTACTAGTAGTTTTCCTTCAGAATGATGCTCAGTGCTGGCCATCTGCACAGCCACAAATGTATACCCACACTGTAGTGACAATGATAAGCAAAACTGATTGATTAGATGCCAGTCATTGCTCTCCTCCTTGCTCCAATGCTGATTTTGGAGAAGTGTTGAGTTTAACCTTTGATTTCCTACTCTGGGTTTCCCACTCCTGTTTTTGATTTAAAATCTGTGAATGCCTTATTTACAGTAGCACCTTAATTAATAAACTCTAATTCCCAGACAACATAGAATGTCATTTCCCTGAACTTTCAATAAATTTTTCTCAAGATTTGGGATTCAGAAAACAGAGCTTCCATAGAAATTTTAGAAATTGTTACAGGCTAGTAATGAATTGCAGTCCATTCATAAACCATGCATGTAAGAGATGATGAGAAAATGAAATACCGATTTCTTTCTCAATAAATTATGTAAACAAATACATAGACAAGGATATATATCCATACATATGCTACACAGATTTATATGTGTATATGTACACATATACATTTGTATATAAACATATATGTGTGTGCACGTATATAAATAAGTGATCACACCTTGAGAAAAATTGGATATGAAAATAGAGACTTTCCAAACATTTTCATAAAGTAAAACACTCAATGTGTTCATGTTTGTCATACACATTGGGAAACTCAAATACAAGCACAAAGTTACACTGCCTTCTGCTATCCCAACCTCTAACGAGCTTCTCTAGGGGATAAGAAATTCAAAACCTCATCCTACCTATAAGCCATACCTACCATATAATATGGGTGTTTCCCATGGGGAACATGGAGGAACTGACAAATTCAAAGAAAGAGATGGGTACTAAAAATTCATGAACCAAAACTAGGGTCAATGAGAAAGTACCCCATAGCATTTAGGGGGAGGGTCAACAGAATCCACAGAGAGTAACTCTGACATAATCTGCATTTTGCTCATTCACAAATACATGTACTAGATTGCAGAGTTTGTATGTTTATTCATGTTCTTACTGTTGGGTTGGGTTTATATAAATTCATTATGTTGTTGATATGATGTTGATAAACCATAGCTTTATGTTCATAGCTTGAAGATAGTAGTCATGTTTTGGCTACCAAAGGAGTACATGAGAAAGAAAAGTCATCCAAGATGCTGGGAATGTAGAGGTGATGTCTGTAGGTGAATGAGTGAAATGTAGGAGCTGAGCCCTGATTATTCCCTATTGCCATTATGTTCTTCTTACTCTGAAGGATATTGAAGTCCAAACTGATATTACTTTATTCCCAGAGAACCGAAAGCTCAGAGAACAGTTTCTTTGAGGCAATCATAGACTTCTGCTTGAGGAAGAGCCTACTTAATCTACTCTTCAGGTCTGCTCTTTGGCAGGCTCTGTGTAGGTCATCTCAGCCCCTGAGGAGTACTTGGTGGGATTAATGTCACAGGGGCTCACACAGGTACTCAAGAAATAGCCCACTAACAGGAAATCCCAACTACTTGGCACCCTTTATGCTCGTTTTTAAAAAGTCATTAGGAATAAGCTAGTATTACGTAAAGTAGTGATTCTTGGCTCTATCTATGCATTAGAATTCTGGGGAGTTTTAACACTGATTCTTGAGCCCATAACTCTCTATTCCTATGAGATTTAGATTTAATTAGACTGGAGTGGGACAAGATCATCCAGGTTTTTAGAACAGTCTAAGTGATTCTATTCTATAGCCAGGTTTTAAAATGAGTCACATTAAACCATGGTGTCTTTATGAAGAGCTACTGGTTTTCCCTGTTCTCTAGTTAGCATCATACATAGCATGCACACTATGCTTTTTACTTGGTTCGCATCAATAGATATGATACAAATATCTACACCTAATAATATGTAATCAATTGCAATTTGGAGTAGACAATTTTAAAACAAAGTGATATTTGAATTAGGTTTGAAAACTTTGTAAAAAGAAGTAAAAAAAAAAAAAAACCTCTCTTCCCACATTGTAGAAAATAAACTGTGACCATTTTTTTCATATCAATATTTGAGGGCAAGAGGCCTGAGGATCAACCATATAGACAGTTCAAATATGCAGCACTTTCAAACATAATTGACCATGAGAACTTACATCCCTGGTGACATCCCAAAACATGACCAGTAGGTGTCCAAGAAAAAGTGTCAAATCTGGCGATGTTGGTCCAGTGCCAGGAATCTTTGTTTCTCCAATTAAGAGATATTTGTTCTGTGGGTAGCAGATCTCCTGAAGTTTTGGTTCTATGTAGAACACCAGGAACAATCTAACAACTTCAAATGATGCATGCAATCCTGAGCTAAAAAAAGACATTATCATATACAAATTCAAGCAAGTACAAATTTAAGGACTATTTATGGGGAAAAAAACACAAAAAGAAAAATTAATTATCACTTGTCTATCTTCATCTGTATGAGAGAAAAATCTTGGGCTTATTGAGAATGTGAGAATAAGAATACTAGAAAATTTAGGGGGTATTGAAAGGTGTTAGAAACAGAATGGCAAAAGTTCTGGAATGACACCACAGACTTACAGAATAAGACAGTTGTTTAAATTCACACTAGAGTTTAACCAATAGCAGTGCTGGTATTTCTGGCTTAGTATATTCATTGAAAACTAAAGTTATCTTGATATAAAGACACTGGGTCACATAAATTATTTTTAACAGAATTCCCAGATCCTAAGATTAACTTTGTAAAGTTAGTGTCAATTCACATATTTTAGATGACAGAATGTCCGGTAGAAATCGGAGAAGGATATGGGAGGGAAAAAACTTTAAAATATAGAATTCTCTGGAGGAAATCACAAACTGATTTTTACGAATGTAAGATTAGAAGGAGGCAGCAGGCAGCTGAGAGCTTTGGGTGGGTAGACTCTACTTAGGAGAACACTGGGAAGATGTCCAAGACTGGACATTGTTAAAGCATCAAGAACAAACAAGTGTCTCAAGCAAAGTATCAGCTTAAGAAATTGTGCAAATTGTAAACCTTCTATCTCAAATATGAGTTTACTAAGCAGTCAGTATCTGAATATTAGTGAAAACAATATCCTTGTTCAGGTGGAAATAATTGGACCACTTTACATTATAAGGGATAAGTCTCACTAATCCAGCTTTGGAGTGTGTGATATGGTATAAAGTTACTGGTGTCCTTTTCTGATACACAGACAAATTATAATGAAAGGGGGAAAAGTTCAAGGTATTTGAACTTGCTGATGCAATTTCTCAATTGCAGGGAATGTATCTAGAGTTCGCAGAGAGCTGGAATACAGCATACATCAGGCCTGTCCCTAAGCCTTAAAAGAACATTCAAATTTGGGGTCCTAAAATACTAACTTAATAAAATTATAATAGCAAATGCTTCCATTTTAAATCACCATCAAAGTCAAGTTCTCCAAATCAATCCTCAAATTTCAATCCAAGGTCTACAGCAGACCACTAGCTATCCCCTCCTCCCTCTTTTCCACCACCTCCAGTAGATAACACAGATCTGCCCATCAAATTTTCTTTGCTCCAATCAGCTCATTATTCCAGCCCCCAAATCCAGCAGGCATTCCCTGGGAACCCACAAGCCACTCTAGCCAGGGAAGTAGGGAAGATAACAAATCTTTACCTCTCTTTCAGATCCAAAACCATGATCACATCCTCAGCTCTGTAGAAAACCCCCTGTTCAATGGCTTCTTCTCACACTCTGCTTAATTCCAGGGTACAAAGGAGATCCTGGGGAAGACCTTACTTTTCTAACCTATGGACCCCAATGGCACCCCCTCATAGCCCATTCCTATTCCTAAATGTCAATACCTAGACATATCTTTTACCTGAAACTACCAGTGGATGCACCTGGCAGGATCCAAGAAGAACTCCCTACCTGGTAAAACACAACCATACTCTCCTAAGAACTAAAAAGAGCTACAGAATCCAAGGAGGAAAATATAATCCAACCAGACAAAACCAGAATTACACCTACAATTACAATTACAATCTTCAGAAACCCAAATGTCTAGAAGCAAGTGTAAAAGCACAATCAATAAAAGATGGGATGAAATATATTCAATAACATCCAGCAATCCCACCGCATTAATCCCTGAGAATTGCAAAATAGCAGAAGCACAAGGAAAAATAAATAAATAAATAAATAAATAAATAAATAAATAAATAAAAGCTTATGAATATGACAGAGGTCCTTAAGGGAGGAAGATATCAAAAGATGAAAACATCCCCCATGCTCATGGATCAGTAGGAGTAACATAGTAAAAATGGACATCTTACCAAAAGCAATCTACAGATTCAATGCAATTCCCATCCAAATTACAACTCAATTCTTTACAGGACTTGAAAGAGCAACTCTCCACTTCATATGGTAAAACAAAACCTCAGGATAGATAAAATGATCCAGTACAGTGAAAGAAGTTATGAAGTTATTACCATCTCTGACCTCAAGCTATACTACAGAACAATAGTAATAAAAACTGCATGGTATTGGCATGAAAAGAGACAGGTTGATCAATGGAATAGAAATAAAAACCCAAAAATGAACGAACACACACACACACACACACACACACACACACACACACACACACACACACTGGACGCAGAAACAGCAGTACAGTCAGAGACAGGATACTTTTGGTTCCCATATGCACCCAGGAGCTGACCCTGTGCCACAGCTCTCCACACCCTAATACTACCCAGAGAAAGCTTGTCTCCCCAGAAATGCTAACACACCTAAGCTCACAGGTACTGCCCCAATACCTGGCCCAAGTAGGACTTGCCTGGGGCTCAGTGGATGCAAGAACCACAGTGCACCTTGGGACCCGATATTTCTGGTTTCTATCTGTGCCCAGGAGCTGACCCTGTGCTACAGCCATGCTCACCCCAATCCTTCCAAGAGAAAACTTGACCCCCTGGAGTGCTGCCACACTTAGGCTCACAGGTTCACGAAAGGGACAAGCTCCAGTCAGGGAAAGCAAGGAATACTAACACCAGAGATAACCAGATTGTGAAAGGCAAGTACATGAACCTAAGCAACAGAAACCAAGGCTACTTGGCATCATCAGAACCCACTTCTCTGACCACAGCAAGCCCCAGACATCCCAACACACATGGAAAGCAAGATTCTGATCTAAAATCACATCTCATGATAATGACAGAGGACTTTAAGAAGGACATAAATAATTCCCTTGAAGAAATACAGGAGAACACAGATAAACAGGTAGAAGCCCTTAAAGAGGAAACACATAAATCTTTTAAAGAAATATAGTAAAACACAACCAAATAGGTGAAGGAACTGAACAAAAGCATCAGGATCTAAAAATTGAAATGGAAACAAGAAATCAGAAGTGAAGACAACCTTGGAGATAGAAAGCCTAGGAAAGAGATTAGGAGACATAGATACAAGCACCACCAACAGAATACAAGAGATAGAAGAGAGAATCTCAAGCTTAAAAGATACCATAGTAAACATTGACAAACAGTAGAAGAAAATGCAAAATGCAAAGAGCTCCTAACCCAAAACATACAGGAAATCCAAGACACAGTAGGAAGACCAAACCTAAGAATAATAGATATAGAAGACAACAAAGATTCCCAACTCAAAGGACCAGTAAACATCTTCAACAAAATTATAGAAGAAAACTTCCCTAACCTAAAGAGATGCCCATAACCATACAAGAAGCCTACAGAACCCCAAATAGATTGGACCAGAAAAGAAATTCATCCCATAACATAATAATCAAAACACTAAATGCATAGAACAAAGAAAGAATATTAAAAGTGGTAAGGGAAAAAGGTCAAGTAACAAATAAAGTCAGGCCTATCAGAATTACACCAGTCTTCTCACCAGAGACTATGAAAGCAAGAAGATCCTGGGCAGATGTCATACAGACCCTAAGAGAACACAAATGCAAACCCAGGCTACTATACCCAGCAAAACTCTCATTTAACATAGATGGAGAAACCAAGATATTCCGTGACAAAACCAAATTTACACAATATCTTTTCACAAATCCAGTCCCACAAAGGATAATAAATGGAAAATTCAAACACAAGGAAGGAAACTACACCGCAAAAAAAGGCAAGAAATTAATCTTACAACAAACCCAAAAGAACATAGCCACACAAACATAATTCCACCTCTAACAACAAAAATAACAGGAAGCAACAATCATTGGCCCTTAATATCTCTTAACATCAATGGACTCAATTCCCCCAATAAAAAGACATAGACTAACAGACTAGATACATAAACAGGAACCAGCTTTTTGTTGCATAAAGGAAACACACCTCAGAGACAAAGACAGACACTACCTCATAGTTAAGCGCTGGAAAAAACTTCCAAGCAAATGGTCACAAGAAACAAGCTTGAGTAGTCATTCTAATATCCAATAAAATCAACTTTAAAACAAACGTTATCAAAAAAGATGAGGAAGAACACTTTATAGTTATCAAAGAAAAAATCTACCAAGATGAGCTCTCAATTCTATGCCGCAAGTACAAGGGCACCCACATTTGTAAAAGAAACATTACTAAAGCTCAATGCACACATTGAACAGAACACGATAGTAGTGGGAAACTTCAACACCCCACTCTCATCAATGGACAGATCATGAAAACAGAAACTAAACAGAGACACAGTGAAACTAACAGAAGTTATGAACCAAATGGACTTAACAGATGTGAACAGAACATTTCACCCTAAAAAGAAAGAATATACCTTTCTTCTCCATACCTAATGGGACCTTCTACAAAACTGACCATATAATTGCACCCAAAACAAGCCTCAATTGATACAAGAAGATTGAAATAATTCCACACATACTATCAGATCACCATGGACTAAGGCTGGTCTTCAATAACAACAAAAACAGCAGAAGGAGAAGAAAGAAAAAGCATAATCAGAATATATTATGTGAGGGGGGAAACTATTTTCAATAAAAGGAAAAATAAAAAGCATTCTAAGATAATATAATGCAAAGGCATACCAATTTGATACTAATATGATAAGAAATAAAGTTAGGAAACATGAGATTCTGTTTTCTGTAGTTAAGCCATTATTTTCTACAGAAAACAGTAAGAGACACTAATTCACAGCATTAAATAGTTTAAATCTGAGCTGAGGTATTTCAGGCAGTATACATTGGCTTAGTGTAATGGTCCCATCAGGAAAAAAAATACATGGTGTATGTTCAGGATCAAGGCTGCGGTGTACTGTGAGACACAACACTGGCAATCACTGCCAGAACTGCTTCGAATTCATTGCATTTGGGTTGAATTAAATTTTGATCATTGGTTAGTCATGACCATCAAGAGATTATCAAGTTTAGGTGAGTGAAGCTAGCTCAGTGAGTAAGGATATTTGTTTCCATATCTGAAGCCCCATGGTGGAAGCAGAAAATTGACTACTATGAAGGTCTTCCTCTTACTACTACACCACATACCATGGCACATGCATTCTTACATATATATAATAAATAAACAAACAAATAAGTAAATGTAAAAATAAAAGCTACAAGGCAATTGGTTTTTTTAAAAAGGAGGAAAAGGAGGAGGACAAGGAAGAGAGAGAAGGAGGAGGAGAAGGAGGCAGGGGAGAGAGAAAGGGAAAGGGAGGAGAAGAGGAGGAAGAGGAGAAGGATGCATGTCTCCTCGTTCTAAGATGAGCATGGCTTGAAGAATGGGGAGGAAGACAAGTTTACACAGCAACCCATCACTGAATAGGAAACATAGTAAAAGTGGGACTTGAATTCAAGTCTTTTTGCCATGAACACTATTTTCAAACTACCTGAACCTTCAGGATTCTATTGTTGAGAAGGGAATCAGAAATGGAGAGAAATAAAAAAAAAATTTTTTCAAATGAAACTGGTCTCTAAAGATTAGATAGATAGATAGGTAGATAGATAGATAGATAGATAGATAGATAGATGAAGAGATAGAGAGATAGAGATAGAGATAGAGATAAGAGATATTCAATGGAGACCCATCCCTGGAAAACTGATTTTAGCAGCCTCAGTTTCCTTGCAGGGTTTTGTCCTTTAGGTGATACTAATATGCATTTTGGCAGCTAATAAATGATAATAAAATTTTTCACATGCACAAGAAAAAAATAAATATCTAATCAGAAATCCAAGGTCACAATAAAGTAGTGAAATCTGTTGAAGCAAAACCTCTTCTCTTTGCATACCATCCTGTCCTTAATTCATATACTTAATTCAGTACTACTAGCAAAATCCATAGCAAGACCATAGACCAAATTAAGTCCATGTTCTAAATCTCTTGTCACAGTTTCTTCTCATTCATTTTGCTTGAGAAATTATGCTAGAAACAAGTACATGAGAGACTGAAAATTCACTGGTGTCACATTTCTAAATGACATTGTTTTAAAAGGTGTCCTTTAATTTTATTTTGTCTGTCATTAATTTTTATGGTAACTCTCTTTAAAGGGGTAAAAGTTTTCAATATTCAGTCTTTTGGCCTTATGATATCACTCGTCAATATAATACTGTCACTTCTTCGAAATAATAAAATCTGTTTAATTCATTCACTGCATCATCCACTGAGCTCAATTTTGAATCATGCACTGAGCTCAATAAAAGCATTTTATACATAATCAGAAATAAATGTGTTCTTTAAAACAACCACCGTTAATGAGCATCTATGTTCATGTACATTCTCCAAGAAGCAGAAGCCAAAATGAGAGAACTTCTTTAAAAGAAATTCCTAATAAGAAAGAAAGACATGGTTGGAAAGTCTGAGAGTCTTCAGACCACAGTCCAACTGTGTGGTTTAAAAATTTAAAAAGAACAAAGTTTGGATGGCAATGTCCTAGAACACGGAGAATTACTAGGAAGGATCAATAATGATGTCAGGATGACCTTGAGTCAAAATTACCTCACTCAGGAGACCTCATCTTCTCAGACTAAGTGTTCTTGTTGCACATACAGCCTCCTAGTTCATAGATTGGTAGGTTTTAGATACCAGATGCTGAAGGTTTGGGGCCCTCATTTGCCCTCTGGCTTGAGGTCCTCACGTGGAGTTCTTATGTTCCAGTTCCTAGACAGTTCATAGATCAGAGACCTAACTGCCATGGTCATCTATCAAGAGGTGTGGTATAGGGGTAAGTACCTTTCTCTCAGGAGCTGGAGAGATGACTCAGCTGTTCAGAGCATATCTGGTTAAGTGTGAGGAGACAGACCAACCTGAGACTTTCTCAGAGACACAAATGGAAGGACAAAGAGAACTTTAGGCTTGTGTTCTTGTCCAGGAGTGGACTTGTCAAGGCTAGTCCAGGCCTGAATCTAGTGCCTCACAGGAGTGAAGATTACAATTTCTGGGGACCCCATTCTTTCCCCTGAGCTATGGTTATCAGTCCTTAGCTGTATCTGAGAAATCCCATGTTTTCTTTGTCAACATTGTCTGACTTAGCTCTTTACTGACCTTGGCTGTTTCTCCCCGCAAATATATATGATGCTAAACTTTGTAACAAACATTTCTATCACAAGCCATCAGTTTATGCAAGACCCTCTGGTCCCAGCTATTTCTTTTGTCTTCTTTATTTCTTGTTTGTTTGCTTTTTACATCCTCAGTCCTCCCAATCAATACCTTGCCATTCAGAACCCTTATCCCTGTAGATTTAGATCAGTTAAGAACCAGAGGACCCTGGTTTGATTCCCAGCATGCAGATAACTGCATGTGAGTAACTCTAATCCCAGGGAATCTAATGCCTTCTAGCTTCAATGAACACAAGGGATACATAGAGCACACACATACACATAGACAAAGCACCTATGCAAATACAATTAAATTAAATAAATAAAAATAAAGGAAAAGAGATCGCCCTTTTACCTTCCATGTTAGTGAAAAAGGCAGGTGCTTTTGAATCAGGTGGAAGAAGACATCCATATATAGAATCTGCCAGGGCCTTGGTGGAAAACTTATTTTCTGGAATTATGGGGAAACTTTTCTATTATTTATAAATCACCCAGTTTGCGATATTTTATTATAAGCGAAACAAACAAATACTGCCTCTGAAAATGTGAGAGGCTTTGGGTCAGATACTTTATGGACAAGTGTCATTCTGTATTGCAAGATTCTTGTAAGATCACATAATGATCACATATGCCTATGAAGAAATTCATATTGAAGACCACTAATTTTCTCAATGTGAAACAAAATAAATAATATAGAACTAGTATCCAG
The DNA here is from genome assembly GCA_019843965.1 of Rhynchomys soricoides. Classification (NCBI taxonomy): domain Eukaryota; kingdom Metazoa; phylum Chordata; class Mammalia; order Rodentia; family Muridae; genus Rhynchomys; species Rhynchomys soricoides. The sequence goes on along the minus strand of JADRCH010000067.1, from coordinate 1,332,542 downwards.
TTCCAGGTCTTATAGAGCTAAAGCTTACTTATTGAATGAATGAATGAATGAATGAATGATTCATTTATTGAGTTAACTAACATAAAAATGTGTATAAGTGAATGCAAAGTTTATAAAAAAGAAACATTTAGAGATTTAAAATCGGATCCACAGAGAAGTGAAGTATAAAATTGCTCAGTGAATAGATAATCTAATCTATTTTCTTAAAAACTGAAGTTTCCTGTCTGATTTATATGTAGACTAAAGTTTAATGTTTTCATGTAGTTTGGTTTTTTTGGTTTTTTGGTTTTTGTTTTATTTTGTTTTGTTTTGTTTTGTATGTTTGTTTTTTCTGTGTCTCTGCAGCCATACTTTACAAAGGAAAATGAAAGTTTACCTCACCAGAAGCTCAACTTTGTTCACGGTTTCAATCCTATGAATAAAACTGAATAATTAGAATTATATGCAAAGTCACCTATGTACTTCAAGGTTCCTGATAATATGACCTATATTTGTTCAGCTCCATGGAAACCATTGTATTCCATTATCCACACACAATTTACATAAAATGGAAGAGAAAAAATAAAAGTGAAAGATACAAAGCAGCAGAACCTGAATAAGACGAAGGGAATGGGACTCAGAACTGAGGAGAGGAGGGGAAACCAGGACTCCTGTATGGGCAAGCAAGTGTGCAATCTATCCATCTGTAATGGAAAATCACACTTTCAAGACAGGCAAGTCAACAATTCAGGTCACCTCTACTACTTTGCCAAGTCTTATTTGCTTAGAAATAACCTGTACCAAACTGCAAAAGAAAAGTTAGTGATAACGAGAATACTGTCTCCCCAACACTGACAAATCGTCTCTCATTTTAGGCATTACCTAGTCTACTAACAGAGAACACAAAACAAAGACATACTGCAGATGTTCTGGGCCCATTTGACCCATGAAGAAGCCATGCCTGATGCTTCAGGAAGTACTGAGTTCAATGAAGAAATACTGGTCCAATTATACAGTTACTTGCTTCAATTGATCACTTCCTTATGCCTTAGAAACTTGGCCATCCAATAAGTACATTGCAAACCGTGTCTCAGGAAGGTAAACCAGGGAAGCACCCTTCCTGCCATATTTGATTGTCTCATAAATGCTGATTACATAACATCAATTATGTTTTTAAAACGTGGCACTCTGAACATTTTTTCCCATTGAATTTAAGGTTCTGAAGCGTGAGTGAGTTCTGGGCCTCTTTCTGAATGATGAAACAGTTCTTGCAGTAGAACTGAGAGAATAGACACACTTGACCTTGAGAATGCTTGCTTGGAGTGTGTATTCCACTTGAAATAAAATGGTACTGGATCTGAGTATCACTGAGCTGAGAAATAGGCTCACAGTGACTTTGAAGGCATGCTGATTTAACTCTGGCACTTCCCTGTTTGCAAAGCCAAAGCTGTTGCACAAATCACACAGTCTGTAAAGGGGAAGGGGGAAAAACTGCTTTGTCCAGTTTTTCTGCCTCAGGGCTGAATCAGATACACCTCAGCTTTCACTGTAAGCCTCTCCCAGGATGTGAACAAACCAAGACATCAGCAACACAGGACAAGTACATTCTCAAAGAGTGACAGCTTGAAGCAGTCACTTCAATCCACTTACCAAAAAGTAAAGAGAACTGAATGTTTCATGTGACTTGGTTCAAAATGGAATTCCTAGTCATATTTATGGAATTGTCTGGTTAGAAAATTTGGCAATTGAGGGCACACAGAAGCTGTTGAAGTGATAACAATTATTGCCTTTTCTATGACCATAAGCACCCATTTCAAAATAGGTGAAAGCTGCCTACACACACAAGACTTACATTGTTTTTGGATTAAGGAGTTTCTAAACCCCAATAAATCAGTAACTAAAATCACAACTCAGGCTATCCTGACAATGAGGAAATTGGCTGACAAAAAGTATCATGGATTGCTTTTACCATTGTCGATTCTCCTAGAAAGAGAGCGATCATCTCCGCTTCCGTTTTCATTTCAAGTAGAGACAGCAAGAGGCAGGGATGTTCTGTTTTGTATTTAAATACATTTTGCTATATATTTACATTTAGATATGCTTTGTTTTATACTTTTAAAAGAATTTTAATAGTTATTACAGCAATAAGACAAAATACCGGTTGAAGGCGAACACTAAGAAAACAATAGACCTGAAGATACTTACCAAACTTAGCATCAATCCTAGATAAAACCCTACAACCAATGGGTGTAGAAAGCATTTCATGAAAGGTTACATTGCAACCAAAAAAGAACAGGAGAATAAGTAGTCCCAGTACATTCATTTTCCTGATTTCATGTAGCTACTTGGTCTTCTGAACACACTTAGGAATTTATTAATCTCTCCTACTTTAGCAATAAAGACTGTATTCGGTGTCGAGTTACAGTATTTTTTTATTATACCCGTTTATAGGGAAGGTGTAATGAAATTTGTGGGTGGGGAGAATGTAAGAATCTAATTTGGTAACAAGAAAAATACAGAAAGAAAAATATGCAAAGCAGAAAGGTCATGCAGAAATCTTGTACAATATCACCAACTTTAGTTAAGAACGCACCAAGAGAGATGGAGAGACTGACGGTGGAACAGGGATGAACTCAAGCCATGAAGAGCATAGCAAGTGATCAGCAGGAACTGGAAATCCAAAACCTGAGCGGGTTTGAAGAAAATGCTGCATTTTGGTTTGAAGCATTCTGCACGTAGAGATTTGCTGTAGGAGTTAGTCAGCTAAAGGATGCTGGGTGTGTCTTGAATAGCATCGCTATTCTTGAGCCTTGCCCGATGTCACCATTATGGAAAGAGAGATAGTGGTGAGAAGAAAAGCCTGAACCAGGAAATCGCTCTGCGAAAGTAAAATAGTAAAAAGGAACAATGGAGCAAAGATGTGAAAACTGAAGGGGTTACCACCTAAAATTTCCCTGAGTCACACAGAGGAGGAAGCTTTGAAGGTGAAAACATTAAGATGAAATTAGAAAGAAAGTAAAGAAACTCGGAAAACATGGCTTGCGGGTTTTGGGTGATTTTCCACCTCTCATACCAGAGACATTGAAAATACAAGCTTACTGACAGGTATATTACATATGACCAAGGACCTAAATAAGGAGATGAAAACAGTTATTTCTCAGAACCAATACAGAGGTGAAGACAGACTGTTTGAAAATTCAAAGAAGTAAAGGGGGTACTTGACATAGGATATCTGAAGTTTCTATGAAGGAGGTGGAGCTGGGGAAAGCCCTGAGCAGAGTCTGTGCTTCTGCCACATGAAAAGGATTCAGAGCATGCAGAGAGGGACACCGGAGCTAGCAATGAATTCTTTACCAGGACACTTTCAAACTTCTTTGGATTCCTACTATCCATGTAGGAGTTTTCTCCGTGACTTGCTTGTTTTCTCCGTGACTCCACTTAAGACCTGGATGCTCTCAGAGTCATTGGAGAATTCATACCCCAAATAACAAGCTGTCCCATTGAGCTTACAGTTTTCAACTACAGTCTGTCTCACTTGTGCCCATTCCTCTGCTGCAAATTTAAAAAGTAAAATTACACCCACTTACTAAGTTTGCAAATAAGGAAAACCATGAGTCTTGCTTGCTTGCTTTAAACCTACTAGCAGGGTTTCAAGAAAATCTGTGTTGAGTCCTTAAAGAACAGGTGGACTTGGAAAATTACATTTGGCCTTCATACTGCTTCTATCATGTCAAACTCTTTTGTAGGACAATATATACCATTGTTTTCATGTCCTAAATTGTCACATCCTGTTGCTCTGCACAAGTATCTAAGTGCCAAGTTACGCCCTAGAGAGGGATGTTTTCCAATGGTGGGTCAGTCGGTTCCTTAATAAGAAACTTAGTTCCAAGTGAAAGAACAGGTCTGAGGAGCAGACTTCCAGAGGGTTACTGGAAACAAAAAGAAAAACCCTGCTAAGTGGAAGAGACAGACATGAGTTTCAAAGCTCTGGCATGTGATATGTGATTTTATAAACAAGCATAATGTGAGATCTTTCTCTGGAAATAGACAAGTAATTCACTTTAGGCAAATTATCTTTCCTACATTTAAAAAAAATCACCAAATATTTAATTGGGAAATTACACCCAGAAAGAAAAGTTTCACTGACATAAAAAAAAATATATAGCCTTATAGAAATTTCTTCAGTGAATTTCATGCAAGTAATCGAATGAGGAAGCAGATGGATCAATCAAAGCCTCAGAATGGTTATTGTAACCTATCTTCTATTTTCCTCAAACAAATGAAGCTTTCTGGACTGACATTAGTTCAACTTGATTTCTTCAACACACATGCATGCCATGGTTTAAGAAAAAGACATCACTGGAGTGTGGTACATCTGCTCGCTCTTTCTCTCTCTCTCTCTCTCTCTCTCTCTCTCTTTCTTTCTCCCTCTCTCTCTTGCTTTCTCTCTCCTTCAACCCCTCCCACTCTCCCCCTTTCCCTCTCTCCCTCCCTCCTCTCTCTCTCCTTGACCTATCCCTCTCTCCCTGTCTCCTCTATTATTTTCTTGCCACAAACTTTAAATTCTTCACTCAGACTGAAATAAAAATTTGCCCACTCTAATAGCTCTATGAATATTATACTTTAGTTTTCCATGAAGAAAATTTTATATCTTCATCTTTTAAAAAAAAAAAATGAACTCCTTTATATAACAAGAGATGTTTACCAGCTAAATATCCAAAGATCTTTTAATCTTCTTTGGAGGGCCTGTTTCCTCTCCCTGTAATGATTTTTGTTGTTTTCCTCCAGGCTAGTACTGGTTTCTCCACATACCTTTAAAAATGCAGTAGTTAAAGCCAGACATATTCAAAGTAAATTTTCAATCAGTGTGAGGGGGCCACATTATATACTTCTGAAATTTTCCTCAGGATTATGGAGGAAACAGGCCTTAGGCCTGTAGGTGATTCTGTCCTGCCACAGTTAGAAACAAATGAGAGCAGAAAATGGTCCAAAGGCAGAGCTGTTCTACCAAGCACAGCAAGGTAGGACTCATGGATTCCCAAACGTGGGTAGAGTCATAGATTTTCCTTGCTTGAGACATGTGTCAGAGACCACTAGTACTCCACAAAAAAATCTAGGAAAGTTTCCCCTTCTATAATAACAAGATTATAATGGGCATAAGACTGGACTACAATTCCCAGCTCTCCTGAACATGTATGTAGCCACCTAAGTTCCATCACTCCATAGCAATGATAGGAGAGGAGGTACCTTTTATTTACAGATCTGAGCTTTCATTCATATACTGATTGCTGAATGCAGATGAAAATAAGGCTCCAGACCAGTAGATATTTCTCTATAAGGAAACATAGCAATAAAAATGATAGCACTCATTTTTGCCACAACTGGGGGATGTTGCTGGCATCTGGGGAGGACAGCTCAGTAATTCAGAACAACATTCCATAATGCAGAGCTCAATACCCCAAAACAGACTATCTCAGTCACACTAAGACTGAGAGAGTCTACTGAAGGGGATGACTGAGTAAGGTCCCTGAATGACTAAAAAGAGCAGAGCATGCCTGCCTGCTAAGTACTGCTCATGACTCCAGAGCCAGAAAGAAATTTCTACTGTTATTGAACCTAAGAAATGTCAACTTTATGTGCCACCACAAACCATCCCACCATAACAAGGAGGGAAAATAACATGCAATTTTCAATGTACAAATTAGCTTGAGCATGTGCACATGGAGATCTCTCCATCAGTCCTTTTCTTGAGCATTTTCTTATAATGGCTTATAGGAGCATCTTAAAAATCCTTGCTCTTGTCTCTGTGTGTTCACTTCTGCAGAGAGCGCCTACTGGATGCTTGCAGTTCTGTTTGGACACGTTGTTCAGAGTGAGTCATAACCTCCACAAGGACAGGATCTGTACAAATCTTTGGAAATGTGTGTGTGTGTGTGTGTGTGTGTGTGTGTGTGTGTGTGTGTGTATCTTGGTATTATGAGTGGTACAGAGTTGAGCACATGTCAAAGGAGCTGGCCCAGTCAGTAAAGTATTTACTGTGTAAGTATGAAGACCTACATTTTAATCCCCAGTACCAATATTAAAATTCAGATGTGGTGCGCATCTATAATCCCAGCAAGGGGGAGGTGGAGATAAATTGGCTCCCAGAACTTGTTAACCAGACAGTGCAGCCAAATTACAAGACTCAAGTTTTGTGAGAGTTTATGTCTCAAAAAACTAAAGTGGACTACTATTAAAGAAGTAAACAAAGTTAACTTCTGACTAACATATGCAAATGCACAAATGAACGCACACATACACAAAATAAATATATATAAGAATTAGTGAATTTAAGCAAACAAAGTCTGAATAATGGAAAATAAACTATGAAACCAGTCTTGGAATAACTGTTGCTATATCCAGCACATCAGCTAATGGTCAAGTGTTCACATTTTAATCCCTCCTCAAGCTAAGTTAAATGAGTCAAACTAGAAGTTTGTTTTGAACGTTCTCTATCCTCACCAAATTATAATACATACGATCTACATTCTTGTTTTTGTTTTCTGTTGTTTGTGTTCATCTTTTAAGGCAACAGCTCACTATTTGGGTGGACTAACCTAGGACATACTAGGTAACTTGTATGTAGTTGACTAGTATGTAGTCAGACTGACTACAAAGTCCTGACCGTTTTGCCTCAGTCTCCCAAGTGCTTAGATTACAGGCATGCACCGCTGTACCCATCCATCTTTTCTCCCTTTGAAAACTCAACCATTCAATGAGATCATGTGGTCTCTGCTACTAGAAATACTGATTGTCCCTTTCTGAGTATAAGTAGAAATTCTTTAAAAATGAAATTATAACTCTAAACAAGCCAGAATTTTACTTGCTGTTTTAAATTAGGACCAAATATTTTTTAAAAGTTAGGGTTTATAATATGCATCCTTTTGTATTTTTAAAGTGGGATTTTCACATGTAATTTTAATAGGAAAAAAAGCAACACATACAAGTGACTTTCTGAAGACCTTTAAATGGCAGTTAAGAGGCACACGTTTGAGTGGTGATTGATGGCAGGTGCGATGCGCAGCTAACTGTGGGACAAATCAAACATGGGAATAGCACTGTGCACACAAGAGACCTGGGTGGATGGAGGGGTGTGTTTGGACAATGATTTCTGGAGAATGGTGTGCCTGTAGTTAGTTAGCTCATTCCTGGGAAGGATATGTTATCAGCCTGTTTTAGATTAGGAAAAAGTAATTTCATTGTTTCTTGCTGACATGGAGTCCTAACTTCACTTAACTTGGTGGGTTGTGGACTTTCTCTAAACACATGTTTTAATCCACAGAGATTGCAAAATTCACAAGGTTATTGGAGGCACTCAACTAGGCAGGGAATAAATGAAAGATCTTGGAGTGGAGGGGCTCAGAACAAAACAGAAACTAAGATATGAGTTCTGTGGCTTGTTGTTTAAGGCTTTCAGCAGCCAAAAGTCCAGCCTACTTCTGCTGAAATAGCTTCAAAATGTTTCGCCACCATTGGATGGATCCCTTTGGGTAGTGTCTTCCAACTAGAGCACACACACCACACACTGGGCTGCTTTAAATCTAGACACATCCCCTTCCTTTTAGAAGATGACATGTTCCTTTGATGCAAATGGAAATCCTGTCTCTTCATGCCGATGAAGTTCTCCCTCTATCACAGACAGATAGCCTCTCTTGCTTTGTCCCATGTCTTACATTGTCATCCAAACAATTGTTCCCTCAAAAGGCACACTTAACCTGCTACTTTAATATTTTTCACAGTGTGTCTATTTTAATCCCTCTATTTTGTAAGATGTAGCAAAGAAATGTCTGCAGGTGATCACATTCATCTGTAGTAAATACATATGTAGAGAACAATTTTAAAACTACAATACTGATAACACTGCAAATGAGATTATGTCAAAAGTGCTTCCTGTAGGCATGTGTAGTTTGACAATAATACTACTTGGAGAAAAAAAGCTCAACTCATAAATTAATTCAAACCCAACTAGAGAATTCAAGTAGTACCACTGTTTCTACAGTTGATGTACTGCTTTCATTGATGTAAATTACACATCAAAAGGCCACATCATAAACTCAGCTTGATAATTTGGTGTGGCTTCCTTTGTATTTGTTTAACCAAGTTGGCATACTGCCCACTAGAACAACCAGGATACTGTAGAGTCTTAAGACGTTTTAGTTCATCTGAGGCAGCACTAACCTGAGTTCACCTATGGTCCCCAGAGTCCCTTAAAAAAAAAAAAAAAAAAAAAACTGGACTGGTTCCTCTCTAGAGCACTATAGATCCTAAGCAAAAGTCACTTCTAAGTGTGAAAGTATTCCTATACTTTGCAGAAGTTGTGAAACCATGGCCCTTTTAAGCAAAAGAAGACTTTTCAAACAATATTGGAATTTAAAAGAGAAAATGCATCCAATTTCTCATACTAGTGACCCACACTTAACTCTGACTTTCATGTCAGACTACCGAGTGAGATGGTATTGACTTTTTCATTTCCTCAGAAGAAATCTTTGTACTAAGTTATTGAGGCAAACACAGGACTATATAAGCACCATCATTTAGTATTTATATTTTCCAATTTCTGCACAGATCAAATATTATAAACCCAAGATTTATAATCAAGAACTAATATAAAGAAATATATCCCTGTGTATAGTACTGAATAAGTATCTCCATTCTAAAATGAAAATAACTCATAGTGGAATACATGCATTTTAAAATATATTTGCTTAGTTTAGGGGCTTTCCATAGTTGAGATATTTTTTAAAACATAAGTTTACCCCCTTTTATTATTCTGATATCAGAGTTTACCTCTTTATGAGTCTGGGAGCCCTTGCTGAATTGTCACTATACAAACTTAAATCACATAATCCTCTTTCAAGAACACAGAAATGTCGAGGGGAGGAAAATATTATATTAATAACACAGCAGTCTGTTGTGCCTTGCCTCACACCCCCAATGAAGAATCTAGTGAACAAGAGGCTACAAACTGCATCAGAACAGAGTTAGAACTACTGGCATCTTCTAAAGGAAGGGAAATCAAGGATTAGTACATGTCCGGCTATTGCTCAATTATATCATAGGAGAAAGCAAATTTGCATGTTTCCAAAGTAAACTTCTGGAGCCACTGCTGCCCACCCCCTTCTATCAGGAGAGGGCAGCCAGTACTGCTGCCAGCAGGAAGCTGGGAGAAAGCCAGATTAACCCATTCAGGAGCATAGAAAGAGCCCAAGGGCCAACAGGGTGATCAAGTCCAGGTGAGGAAGGAAGAACCTACAGGTAGCTGCATGGTCTTCTCTCTAGACTTTTCTTGCATTTACATAAACTATATTGAACCCCATCTACAAAATATACATATTAATTTATAATGTATTAGGTAATTTCCAAGTCTGAAAAATACAAGTGAAGACTGGGTTGTGTGAAACAACAGGTCACCATTGATCTTCAGCAAATCAGAGCAGAAACAGAGATGTTCCTGCTGCTGTAGGGCCTGTGAGTTTTAAAAATACTCTTGAAGAAACAAAAACAAAAGAAACAAAACAAATCCTAGGTCCCAGGCATCTCCTGCCAAGCCTACCAACTGAGGAGATGTAACACAGCCCCCTTCATCAGGGTTTCCTTCTAAGTAGTCTCCTGTCTTCTCCTAAAGACATACGAATTTCAAAGCCACATTTACAGTAGGGTGTGTTTGTTTCAAAAGACAAATTCTCTCAAACTTTTGCTCTGTCAGTCCTTTTTAACATCTAATAAATTCTTATGAATACTTCTCATCAGAAAAAAAATCTCAATTGGGTCCATACACCAATCTCTCATATGTATATATAGTAATTGGAAAGTCCTACGATACTCCAAATAAGATGACCATGAAGCTAGGTTGAGAACCTGGGTATTACTGGGTGATGGGGACAGAAGATGAAACCTGTGACCAAACTACTCATTGTGAATAGAATTCTCCTTAAGTAACTTTCTTTGGAACCCCTTAATTTCTCTGCATTTCCCACTTTCCTTCTGTAACTATCTCAGCTCTTCATGAAGGTTCAACCTTTGGAAAGACCAAACACTAGGATACTGAACTCCTGAGAGGACACCTAAGCTGCCCTTTTCATCTTCCAGAGAGGGTCACTGTGCAACTAAAAGTTTACTTTAAAAAGTAAAGTTCTTTCCATAACTGGGTCCCGAAGAATGACTTGAAAATGCATTTTCCACAATATAAAGCGTGTCTTAATGAAACACAATAAACTCAACAGCAATGTGATTACTGTACTTGTAAAACAGTTGGTGTTTCAGCACTATGCCCCTAGAAAAAAAAGTGTGCTTGAAAAAATGGATTCTGTTTCAACAGTTAAAGGACATAATTATTTTTCTGCCGCATAACAATTTTTAAATGTTAATGAGTTAAGATACAGTACCAAACAGCTCCTGTGCAATAATAAATTGCAACATTTGGTTGCTTGTTCCCCCTTTTTTGTTGCTGTTTCGTTGTTTTTTTATTACTGTGAACAAATAATATGCAAGGATCTTCAAAAACCACTGGCCTTAGAAAGCTACAGTCTAACAACTGCCTGGGAAAATGTATTTTGTAAATTGTGTCTGAAAACACAGAGAGTAAGTTTTCCCAACATCAGCCCACAGCATTTTGGATGGTAGTTGTTGCTCTTTTCTGTACAGAACGAACATCTTTGGATTCTATACACTACAGAGGCTCAATACCTGCCCCCTGAATTTACAGCAGACAGAATTTCTCTGTATGTTAGTAAAGCCCTTTGAGAGACAAACTTAGTAAATAGCTAGTGTGTGTTTGTTGTACTAGTTAGCCAAGGTGTATATGTGGCATCAGCATTTTTTTCCATAGGATATCTCTCCCTTAAAAGTTCCAGAAGTCGTTTTGTATGCTCGAGATAACACATCTACCTATACATAATTTAATCCATCTGGTTCAATGTAGAAAGTACTTAAGATTATTTCAAACTGTAAAGCTCCATTAACTGCCTATGCCAGCAAAGAATGAAACCAAAATAAATAAATAAATAAATAAGAAGAAGAAGAAGAAGACAGTCAAGCCGGGCAGTGGTGGCGCATGCCTTTAATCCCAGCACTTGGGAGGCAGAGGCAGGCGGATTTCAGAGTTCCAGGCCAGCCTGGTCTACAGAGTGAGTTCCAGGACAGCCAGGACTATACAGAGAAACCCTGTCTCAAAAAACCAAAAAAAAAAGTCAAGGGCTAAAGGAAAGACTCAGCTGCTTAGAATGCATACTGATGTTGCAGAGGCCCTGTGTTCAGTTCCCAGAACACACATCAGAAGATACCAGTAATTCCAACCACCAGGAATCTGACACCCTCTTCAGGCTCCTATGGTCAACTACACATACATAAAGACACACATATACACAAAAGTAAAATTAAAATTATATCCCCAGAGGGGCTGGGCATGATGCTAAGTAGCAGAGCACTTTTCTAGGATGTGCCTTCCATTCAATCCTCAGCACTAAAAAACAAAAAAGGCATCCAAGTATAGATATGATAGAATTTCAGAATGGCAGTCTATTGTGCTAAGAACGTTAAAAATGTTCCTACTTTCTGGCTTAGTTCCTTCTAAGGTTTTATGGTAAGGACTGGAAAATCCATTGTAATAGAAAACTGAAAACAGCTTAAGTTCTAGCATAAAAGAAAGTTCTACCTACCAACTAAAAATCTTTTCTTTTTACATAACTTTGATGAAATAAGCTACCTCTTAAAACTCTGCTCACAAATCAGAATACAGAGTTCTGTTTGATATAATCCTAACTGCTTATCTGTTTATTTCTAGTCTTATCTACAGTAACTGAAACCACGTTTTAAGCTGTATACCAATACAATTGAATGCATTTAAAATATATATTTATGGACATATTTGCAAATAACTTTCTATCACTTTTTTTTCTCTACTGAAATCAGTCAGCCCTCTTACATACCCACTCAGTAAATGTTTTAAAAGAAAATAAATAAGTGAGTGGATGCATCTAACTGTAAACACCCAACGTCTGTACATAATGGGGACGTGCCTGGCTCACAGCAAGAGAAAGTAAACTCTTAAGACTCTACAACAAAATTAAATAACCAGACGGCCCAGAGCTCCCAGGGACTGAACCACCAGCCAAAGAGTACACGTAGAGGGACCCATGGCTCCAGCTGGATAGGTAGCAGAGGATTGTCTTAGCTGGCATTAATGGGAGAGAAGGCCCTTGGTCCTGTGGAGGCTCGATGCCCCAGCAGAGAGGAATGCTAGGGCGGTGAGGCTGGAGTGGGTGGGTGGGTGGGAGAACACCCTCATAGAAACAGGGGGAGGGGCAGGGGAGGGGGGATTCATGGAGGGGAAACCGGGAAGAGGAACAACATTTGGAATGTAAATAAATAAAATAACCAATCAAAAAAAGACTCTCTTCCCAGTGAAGCTATGCATATCCTAGTGGTTTTGAAAGGACTCTGGTTGGTCAGGCAAGTTGCCACTATTGCTCCCTCCCTGGGGCTGCAAACTCCCTCAGCTCCTTCAGTCCCTTCTCCAACTCCTCCATCTGGGACCTCACGTTCTGCCCTGCGGCTGCTGTGGAGTGACTCTTGGGTATTCCGAACTTTTGAGCTAATAACCACTTATCAGTGAGTACATACCATGTTCATTCTTCTGTGACTGCGTTACCTCGCTCAAGATGATATTTTCAAGTCCATTCATTTGCCTAAGAATTTCATGAACTCATTGTTTTTAATAGCTGAGTAGTATTCCATTGTGTAAATGTACCATATTTTCTGTATCCATTCCCTCTGTTGAAGGACATCTGAGTTGTTTCCAGTTTCTGGCTATTATAAATATGGCTGCTATGAACATAGTGGAGCATGTGTCTTTATTACATGTTTGAGCATCTTCTGGGTATATGACCAAGAGTGGAATAGCTGGGTCCTCAGACATGGAGGGACCCATGGTGCTGGCCACATATGTGGCAGAGGGTCTTGTTAGCCATCAGGGGGAGGAGAGGCCCTTGGGCCGGAAGGTGTTAGATTCCCCAATATAGGAGAATGACAAGGAGGGAAGCTGAGAGTGGGTGGATGGGTGGGAGGGGGAATACCCCCATAGAGGCAGGGAAGAGGGAGGGCATAGGGAGGTTCTAAAGGGGAGATCTGGAAAGGGAGAAACATTTGAAATGTAAATAAAGTATCAAGGAAAAAAAAAGGACTCTGGAAAGTCTTAATCGTTTTTAATAAGATTTCTCATTCATGAACTGCTTACAGCTCAGTTCAACCAGTTTTCAATCCTTTACGAAGCTGTGAAGGGCCTGAAGTTCTGACAGCCCCCTCTCTGGACTCTGAGATGAACAGCTGAATATGTATGGGTGGGAGAAGACAGGACAGGGAGCCCTTTCATAAGCACACCAGTGCTTAAGGAAGTCCTTTGTCAATCCTTGCTTTAACTTCACTCCGTTCCCTCTTGTCTGGTCTTTATAAAGCAGAAGCCAGCTGGGTTCCATTCTTCTCCAGTAACTCTATAACTGTTTTCAGAGAGTTATGGTTCACCCATTAGCTCCTAACCCTGGGCTCTATGAAGTTACTTGAACTTTGTCGTTCCTGCTGTGCTTTGCCCATAGACACCACTGTACATGCCAGGCCTCAGGCCTCTTCTGCTGGAAGCCCTTCCTGGTTCAAGGAAATAGAATTCACTGCTGTGTATGCATGGCCTTAAAAGGATGTCACTTCTTGAGTACTGTCTTTCAGATGGGAAAAAGGAAATAAGCCTATCATAATTGTTTTGGGGTGCTCTGTTAAAGGGAATGACAAAATATCTTTCAGGTCCTTTGCTGAATAGAGCATTTACAGAGAATCCCTAGTGTACTGAGGCTGAACTATTATTTCATTAAATGATGGCTTCATGACCCTAAGCAAGACTTGGTCACAAACTCAAAGCTGTGTCATCGCTTCCAGATGTTCTCAGTTGGGGTGTATCATCCATTAGAAGGAATTAGCTCTCTGAATGCTTCCATTCACTTCGCAGAGTTGTTGAGGGGGTTCCCTGATCTCATGGAGTAATGGTCTGATGGCAGCCTTCTATTTATATCTTCAAGTATGCCTAGCTTATATGGCTTGTGCAGTTATGGCAAAAAGAGGTGACAGTTTCAAGGTCAGAGGTGACCCTACACTATGACTATAAGACTACTCAGTCCAGTGATATGAATAAGAACAAATCTCTCTTAACTATTCAATAATTTTATGTTACTGAAACACTTATTCATAAGCAGGAAATCTATTTCTTCCTTCTTTAGCAGGCTATGCTTTGTTTGGTGTTTTTACTATCAGTTCTAATTCCTTGAATGACATGCTTTTGAAAAAATAGCTAATAGGAATTGGTTCCACCCAACACACACACACACACACACACACACACACACGATTTCCAAACAAAAATACTGTGGCTTTCACATTGACTCTAGAAGTGGCCATTAAAAAAAAAATTCAGCCACAATTGCCAGCAAAAGCTTACTTTCAAAACTGCAACAAAGAATTTTAAAGCCCTAAATACTATATTAGTTTGATGATGATTAAAATAAATATTCCTTAGCAACACAGTAATTTGTGTGATTATCTCGTTAGTTAAATGTGTATTTATAACCAATTGCCACAAATTCCTCCAGATAAATTGCTATTAGCCTAGGTGACTCTTACAGCATTTAATATAATTCCTTAAATTAGAAAGAAATAGTTATCTACAAACAATTAAATATGGGCTCCACTTTCCAAATATTGAATCCATTTTTCAAATTACATATTTAAACTCTCTTTATTCTATGTCATAAAATATTAATTATAACCCATACAGAGTACATTTAATTATGGCTAATTATGAAACGAAATGAGCAAATTGCCTACATAAAAATTTCACACATTTTTCTACCATGGACAATATAATATGAGCCTGCAAATTTAAAATTGTCAAATAAAGCATCTTGTCTATGAGAGACCACATGCAAAGAAAGCCTAGAAAGTTCTCTCCAGGGCTAGCAGCAATTGGCAGTCTATAAAGCCAGACAGTACTGGCCAGAGTCACTACCCCAAAGCTCTTAGTCTACTGTCTTGAGCGGAGGCCATTCCAGACTTGGCAACACAATCCTTCCGAATCTCCGCAGTCACTTATTCATTAAACACAGTTTCCTGAAAGGGATGAATGATCTATATTTTTAATCAATGTCCATAACATCTTCTTAAAAATTGGCATTGAATAGATGTCCTCTAATCCCACTGAGAAAAAGAATATTTTTAACTCTTTTTCTTTTTGTCAACTACAACCCTGAGTAGAACAGACGATAAGAGCATTTTATGGGTTGAAAGTCTTATCTCCTCTACCAGCATCTCACCTCCATTGACATTATTTGCAATTAGATAAACAAGGGAGCAAGGCTAAACCTAATGCACAGATCCCAGTCCAAGCCAGGCACTGATGGTTTGTGCTTCAAACAAGTAATTCTTCTGTCAGTGGAAACTTGAAGATTCTGAGGATGGTTGAGAAATATTCTTACCAAGAGGGCTTATATTTCCTTAAGTATTTATTGAGCCAATGCTGCTCAGAGAATAGGCCTGCTTTCTTTGAGCAAATGCTTTTAACTTACAGAAGAGAAACACTGTGCTTCATTACCTTGATTTCTTGCTTTTGTTTTTTTTCAGCACTTTTACATTTGTTCATTCCAAATAAGACATACACAGCCACCTTACTTCATATTGTATTTGTCACTGGGAAATTGACAGAGCCTCAAACAAAGCATCTGTAGCCAAACCTTTCTTTGTTTTGCTAGTGACTAGTTAACACATCCTACTAGTACCAAAACATAAACAATAATGTTGCATTAAGTATTGCTGCAACTTTACCATGTCATTTCCTGTGTATCAGCATGGTTAAAGAAACCAGACTCATGAACCTGATGCATGTCATTGTTTCCCTTTAGAAAGACCAAATGAACACCAAGTCTAGGGCAAGGAAGAGAAGAGGGGGAATACTGCACATTCCAGCCAACATGCTCTTAGTCACATTTCTGTCTCTACTTTTAACTCAAGTTGCTTTTCCCAAGGAAAAGAAGCAAACCACCTCAACTTTTAGAAGCATAAGAAAAACTCCTAGAAGGGTCCTAAGAAAGTAAAGATGAGAAAGAGCAGCTCCCTCTGTGATTAGATGACATGGGCAAGCAGAGCCACAGCCAAGCATCTGAGAACTCAGCAGTTTGTGTCAGGACAACTAACAGCAGCTGGAAGGACAGTCACAGCAAAAAGATGGGAAGTCTACACGAGTCATCTCAACATTTGAAATTCAAGACTCTAAACAGAAAAAGCACCATCAACAAATGAATTCTTCTTCACTGAGTCACAAATTCACCTGCTTTCCACGCCACCTAATGGAACTCACTCGATTCATACTCATAAGTCATAACTATAACATACCATTCTACCGGGTGGAGTTAGGGGCAAGGAGAATTGTTGTAAGTAGGTTGACATGAGAAAAGAAAATCCCTACTAGTGACCTTTCTGACTGTCACTCCTTATCAGCAAGCAAAACCAAATCTGTGCTTCCACATACATAATCCAGCACACAGAGAACTTTCTACAAAGGACATGGATTGAGCCTTTTTGAAACATTCCTTCTTTTAACAAGAAATGTCATCACTATTTTCCTTTTTAAATTCCTATTTCACCTACATTTTTCCACAAACATCTTCCTAGTAGAAACACTGGAATGTAGTATAACTTATCATGGTCACAGTCATCAACTGTGACACTTACAGGAGTCTGCTCACATAGTAATATCCCTGAACTTTAAAAAAAAAAAAAAAAAAAAAGTCAATGTCACAGTTTGGATGTAGACTCCCAATAGCTCATCTGTTGCCAGTTTGGCACTATTGGGAGGCAGAAGACTTTTCAAGAGGTGTGACCAAGCCTTGAGCTCATAATGTGCTTGTCCCTAAAGGGCCTGCAGCCTCTCCTTCATTTTTCATGTGCAAGCCGTTCACTGTGCACCATGACTTCTCCCCACAATGTCATCCGAAGTCTTGCAAACAATAAGGCCAACAACCATTGACTGAAACTTCAGATACCATGAGCTACAATACAACTTTTCCTTTTAAACATACTGCCTTAGGTTTTGTTACAGTAATAAAAAGTTAATATGGTTAAGAAATGATGCTGAATTCTATTGTAGCCTTAGTGAATTTTTTTATTGAGAATTGTGTCAACCTGCTCAAAGCATATAAAATAACTGCCTGTCTAAAACGTACATTCAAAATACATTTTTAAAAGGGTTGAAGTATCTTGTCAATCACTTCATCAATATTATGGACTTTGAGAGCCTGAGAACATTCCAAGACAATGAAGACAATATGCAGAAAAATAGCACAACAATTCATCTCTAATAGCTCAGTTCCAGACAAAACCAAACCTCACATGACAATGCCTGCTTTCCCTGAGAATTACTGAAAAACCTGTTCACTTTCTTAATTTCAAACTTGACCTAAAGCCAAGAAGGCACTGGTATCCAAGGAGTTAATTAGGGTAATTGCCAAGGTGCATCCTGGGACTGCATCCAGGGTTGGTTTTATGCAGAAAGAAACCAAAATCGTACACACCCATTTTTCATGAAAATGCCTTTTGTCTATTCAATTTGAAATGTTCCCATTTTGAAACTACATGAATCTGACTAATTATATACTTGGGTTTCTTAGCTATGTAGGACAAAAATATTGTTTGTTTTCTAGGGGAATTAATTCATTGAGTAAGTTTTAAAGTAATCTTACACTCTAAAAATTGTGTTTTGGTAAATGACTCGAAGGTCATGGGAGTAATGGTATTTTGTGTCCTACGATTTTCTTTCTTATTCTTTTTTATTCTAGCACTATAAAATTCAAGCAGAGAAGCCAAGAAAGAGGTCTTCATATAGGTGCCAATGATCAGAGTCAGGACAAAAGTGTCACAAATTTTGGTTTTGGTATTTTATTTTATTTATTTAATTATTTCGTCCATGGGTGGGTGTGTGCCATAATGTGCATGGAAGTCAGAAGATACCATGTGGGAGGGAGTCAGTTCTCTCTTCCTAGCAGCTGGGTTCCAAGAACTAAACTTGTCATCATACCTGGCAGTCAGTACCTTTACCCACTGAGCCATCTCCCTGACCCCATTTTAGAAAAACATAATGAATAACAATAAGAAAAAGTAACACATAAATTCAATGAATTTCAATATAAATGGAAATACTATAACATGGACCCTGAATTACATCAAGGAGTTCTAGCGTTCATGGCTTTTAGTTTCAATTGTGTGAAAACATCATTCTGTTTTTATCAGCAGTGTCTTTGAGTATCTTGAGGTTCAATATTTTTAGCGGTTGCTCGAGGCACATATACAGATTTGTCTACTGGTGTTGGTTATTAAGTAACAGGGAAAAGGTTGGCTCCCTTTAGTTTCCTTTGCTAGCTCTGTCATAATGCAAGCCTTTATACACCCTCCATCTCAGACATTGAGAACCATCAATCTAATGTAGAGAAATGAAGAGGTGAAAGACCCACATCAATGTTCCTTCTGTTGTTCTTTCTCCCTGATGTGCCAAGATTCTTTCTGCTATCATTTCTATGCTGTTTGGAAAAAACTTAGCCATTGTTTTGGATACTTTTACTGACTCCCTGCTCTTCATTTTCTGTCACCAAAGAATAGCTCAATTGCTCTTATTCCTAGAGCATTTTTGGTAGAATAAAAATATGGGTTAGTGGTCACTTTTCTATTTTTCCTCCAGTTCTTGAAAAAAATGGCACTCTCCATCTGGCAAAAGTAGCTTCTGATTAGAAATCTCCTGGCATTCAAATTTTCTCCTCCTAGAAAAAGTCCCATTTTTCTCATTGCTTTTTTATTTTTTTAATTTCCATGTTCAATACTTGTTACAGAAACACTGGATTCTTCAAAGTCAATATTCTGATATCTTTGCTCACCCTTAAGGTCTATCTATAAGACTTGGGACAAGGTGAAATAATTTAAAAATGGAATGCCTTGTGGGCTTTACTATGAAATATAAATTCCTTTTGATTTGATCCTGGGATCCTCTATTTTCAACTTAGCATTTGGAAAACAGTATCAGGCTAATTTAATGTTCTGTAGAGGGTAAAAGTCAAATTTCAGATACTATATTCTTCTTCTACAGTGATGAAGTTATTTTTTTCTTCTCTTAATTCTATCAATTCTGGATTCAATAAGAAGCCACACTGTAGTCCAAGTAGAAGGGACAGGCAGGAGACCTCTAGGATATTATGGGAAAACATCATGAGCTCTATGTTCTCACTTTTTAAAAGTGCTTTCTTTTCATTGCTTTGGAAAAGTTTGATCAAAAAGTATCAAGATTTATTTGGGTTATTCTGTTCGGAGTTCAGTCACCCTCATGAGTCCTTGGGTTTTCTGACTTTTTCTAAGATGAAGAGATTCTACCACTGATTTTTTTCTTAATTCTTTTTTTCTCATCCTTGCATTCAGAAAGAAAACAAAATTGACAAAAAGTTAATGATGATGAAAAAAGGGAGAAAAACTTGAAAATGTTCTATTTGGTATGGGTTTGGGTTTGTTTTTTCTTTTTCTTTCTTTTTTTTTTCAATCTTAAACTTGGTTTCTGGGTGTGCTGACTCTCTGAGTTTCTTTTATCCACCTATAATTTCTCCAGTCACCTGAATTTATTTACAATGCAAAGTCACATAAGGAAATTATATGAAAGATAACATAAGCTCACTTGTCCAGCATGACTGCAGAATGTCTCATAATTCTAAACCATTAGCCAAGGTGCTTGGGTGGGTTTCTACTAGGAAACATTTTAAAGAGATGCCATACTACTTTTCTCCATCACTTGAAAAAGCACCAGACAAAAGCAATTTAAAGAGGGAAGGGTTTCTTTGGCTCACAGTTTGAAGTTCTAGTCTGTAGTAGCTTGGAAGTCATGGCTGCAGGAACTTGAGGAGGCTGCTCACATCATGTCCAAAATCAAGAAGCAGAAATGAGAAGATTCTTGCTTTCCCATTTTGTCTTTATATTCAGACCAAAACCTCAGCCATAGAATCAAACTGTCTACATTCAAGGTATGCCTTCTACCTTCAGTTAAACTTCTCTGTCAATACCTTCTCAGACATTGATACCTTATTCACAATAGCTAAGAAGTAGAGCCATCCTTGGGTAATGAAAATGTGAAACATATGCACAGTAGAACACTGTTCAGCTGTAAAGAAAATTAAATCATGAAAATCACAGGCAATTAGATGATACATGTTCCCTCTCATTTGAGATTCCTTACTCTCTATCTTCTGATTTGAGTATCCAACACAGAATCATGGCAGAAACCAGGAAAGAATAAAGGAACCGCCAAAGAGGAGGACTGAGAGGGGAATAGTGGATACAAATAATATGAAGCAGCAATTGTTGGTCAAGATAGTCCAAATGATGCCGAAAATAATATAGTCTATGGTTGGTCCCATTGGTTGCTTCTCAGAGGTTGAGAGTAAGCCCCTATTGCAGAAGACACTGCACACTTACGACACCAGTCTCAGATTATTTGAGCTGGATTTAACATGAAAGCCACCTTCCTGTGGTCTAGCTTCCATAGTACCAGAAAATACAATACAATATGCCAAGAGAGGGAGCAATTAATTAATAGTTTGACCCCCCCTGTGATACCTATTAAGTATAACAATGATCTCAATAGCCAGCTATTCATAAAGGTGCAGTAAGTGAAACTTAGATCTTGGTGGTAACCAACAGCTGTCTAATCAGATTTAACACTCACTCATCAGGAGGGAAACTATGCCTGATCCTGGAAATCTAGTCAACTTTCTAGAAATAGTGAGGCGATGAATCTTAGAGTTGTCACTTTTCTAGACCAGCACAATTTTCTAGCACACTCTAAATCTCATCCTTATACCCACAAACGAGAGTAGGTATAAGGTGCCACACTTATTAAAGGAGCTTCTTTTTATCGCAAAAGGAGATCATTACAGAAAATCACAACTGGATACACTGTAGAGATCAACAAACTTTGGGGAACCCAGCCCCAGGAGATACATCTACATCACAACTCCTGAATCTATGACTGACTCAATGGACACAATGGAAGAGGGGGCAAAATGATTGTAAAAGCCAGAATATCAAGGCATCTTCCGTAAAACAGTCCCTCATAGGAATGCCTCCATAAACAAAATCTAAAAAATGTCCCTTTCAATAGACATGCTAACATGGAAGGGGAAAAAAATCTCATGGGGTCCCGTTCTTATAGAAGTAACTGTAGGGAACTAATGACTGAGAGATGGAGACTTAGCCTATTTTCCAGTACAAAATGGTCAGCTCTGAAGCTACATATACACAACAGAAAGAGACTAAGCAGGTTGTATTTATACATTTGTGCATACATATGTGCATATATATATGTAACAATAACAATTAAGGAAGAAGAGAGATTATCAACTTGAGAGTGAGTTAAGGGACTAGAAGGAGTTGGGGAAGGAGACTAAGAGGGGGATGGGAGGAGGAAAGGAATGAGGGAAAATGATGCAGTTATATTTTAATTAACATGTGCAGAATAAAAATTAAATTTTATTATTATGATTGATGTGTGTGTTGCCATATGAGTTTGTAGATGCATGCATTCCATGATGTACGTGTGGAGATGGAAGTCAGAAGACAACTTTCTCTTGTGAGAGGGTTGTCTCTTTATACCCTTGGCTATAAGGATGGATCTCAGGTTGCCAGTCAGAGTTGTATATCACATACATCTACTTGCTGCACCATCTTGATGGCTCTAGAATATAAAATTAAAAACATTAAAACATGTGATCTAAATCAAAAGAATATATGAATTTATGGGAAACATTGGCAACAGAGTGAAATAACTTTCTGTTAAAAACTATAAACATCTAATGTTTAAAAATGAAAAATTTGCCAGTCATTGGTAGTCTCAGCACTTGGGAGGCAGAGGCAAGTAGATCTAAATGACTCTGAGACAAGTTTGTTCTACAAGGTGAGTTCCAGGACAAGAATACACAGAAAAACCTTGTCTTGAAATAAAAAACAGAACAAAAACAAAAGCAACCCCCCCAAAAAAGCAAACAAACAAAGTGAAAACACAAAATACCTAGGATAGCAAAAACTATTCTCAACAATAAAAGGACTTCTGGGGAAATCAGCCTCCCTGACTTCAAGCTGTACTACAGAGCAGTAGTGATAAAAACTGCATGGTATTGGTACAGTGACAGGCAGGTAGATCAATGGAATAGAATTGAAGACCCAGAAATGGATCCACACACTTATGAACACTTGATCTTTGACAAAGGAGCTAAAACTATACAGTGGAAAAAAGACAGCATCTTCAACACATGGTGCTGGTTCAACTGGCGGTCTACATATACAAGATTGCGAATTGATCCATTCCTATCTCCCTGTACAAAGCTCAAGTCTAAGTGGGTCAAGAACCTCCACATAAAACCAGATACACTGAATCTGATAGAAGAGAAGGTGGGGAAAAGTCTCCAACACATGGGCATAGGGGAAAAGTTCCTGAACAGAACACCAATGGCTTGTGCTCTAAGATCAAGAATCGACAAATGGGACCTAATAAAATTATAAAGCTTCATTAAGGCAAAGGACACTGTAAATAGGACAAAACAGCAACCTACAGATTGGGAAAAGATCTTTACCAATTCTACATCTAATAGAGGGCTAATATCCAATGTATACAAAGAACTCAAGAAGCTAGGCTCCAGAGACCCAAATAGCCCTATCAAAAAATGGGGAAGAGAGCTAAACAGAGAATTCTCAACTGAGGAAACTCGAATGGCCGAGAAGCACCTAAAGAAATGTTCAACATCCTTAGTCATCAGGGAAATGCAAATCAAAACAACCCTGAGATTCTACCTCACACCAGTCAGAATGGCTAAGATCAAAAACTCATGTGACAGCAGATGTTGGGGAGGATGTGGAGAAAGAGGAACACTCCTCCACTGCTTGTGGGAATGCAAGCTGATACAACCTCTCTGGAAATCAGTTTGGCAATCCTCAGAAAAATGAACATAATACTACCTGAGGACCCAGCTATACCACTCCTGGGCATATACCCAGAAGATGCTCCAACATGTAATAAAGACACATGATCCACTATGTTCAGAGCAGCCAAATTTATAATAGCCAGAAACTGGAAACAACTCAGATGTCCCTCAACCGAGGAATGAATACAGAAAATGTGATACATTTACACAATGGAGTACTGCTCAGCTATTAAAAACAAATGACTTCATGAAATTCGTAGGCAAATGGATAGAACTTGAAAATATCATCTTCAGCGAGGTAACACAGTCACAAAAGAATGAACACATTATGTACTCACTGTTAAGTGGTTATTAGCCCAAAAGTTCGAAATACCCAAGAGTCATATCACAGCAACAGTAGGGCTGAGTGTGAGGTCCCAGATGGAGGAGTTGGACAAGGAACTGAAGGAGCTGAGGGAGTGGCAGCCCCATGGAGGGAGCAACAGTGGCAACTGGCCTGACCCCTCAATATTCCTGGAGACTGAATCACCAACCAAAGAATATACATGGAGGGACCCATGGTGCTGGATACATATGCGGCAGAGGAGGGCATCAGGGGGAGCAGAGGCCCTAGGCCTGAGGGTGTTATATCTCCCAGTATAGGAGAATGCCAAGGAGGGAGGACGAGAGTGGGTGTGTGGGTGGGTGGGGGAATACTCCCATAGTGGCAGGGGGAGAGGGGAGGGAATGGGGAGGTTCCAAAGGGGAGATCTGGAAAGGGGGAAACATTTGAAATGTAAATAAAGTATGAAAAAATATAAATAAATTTTAAAAAAGTAGCAGGAAAAAAACAAACCAGGGAGCTCAGAATAGAAAAAGCTGTTCAAATAGAAAATTTGTTCAGTTTGGGCAGTGCATTCCAGGATGTTCATTGATACCAATGTTTACTTTTCAATGTGTTTAAATTAAAAAGGGATCTGATCTATTCAGAAGAAAGTGCTCCCCACTTTTTACACAACCCCCTTCTTCTTCCGGACTCCTTCTTGGTAGTTTCTTTTTTGCTTGATCAAAACTTCTCCAACTTTAAGATTCTTCCTTCATCATTTCATGAGAGAAGGGGGGAGGGAGAGAGAGAGGGAAAGAGAAGGGAGGCAGGGAGGCAGGGAGGCAGGGAGGCAGGGAGGCAGGGAGGCAGGGAGGCAGGGAGGCAGGGAGGCAGGGAGGCAGGGAGGCAGGGAGGCAGGGAAGCAGGGAGGCAGGGAGGCCGAGACAGACACAAAGACTCATACTGGTAAACTGTGCCTAGTAGCCTTGGCATGAAATTCAAGCAACCTATCAAGGTATTTTGCTAAACAAAAGACTGTTGACTCCAAATAGAGGTTATGTTCATTGTTCAGAGCATAAATGACTTCAGTCAATAATTCTCTTCCAGTCCCCTCCCCTTTTCTGTTGCGAATACATAACTATGAAATGTCACAGAGGGATTTTTGCCATTCTCTTCCCATGCTTCCTGATAACACCAATCAGACATAGAGCCATTGCTTAACTAGGTTGTCTTCTCATCCATTATGTTTGACTATAAATAGCTCCTTAGGATTTAGCAATGACTGAAAACTGTTAAGAACTAGTGCCTTCTACCACCCATTAGCAGCAAAAACCAGGAGTAGAAAAATGGAATGATCAGATGAGTACTTATCCACAAACCCATTACATGTACACAAAAATAATAATTAATAATAATAATTAATAGTTTTTAAAATATTTTATGGTTAATAAAAGATAATTATTTTATACACTAGTTGGGCTACCATTTGGTGTTTTGATTGATGCCAACAGTGCATAGTATTTAAATTAAGTAAAATATATCTATTAAGGAACAGGAAGTTATTCACAGCCAAATTTTCCAATATAGCTGGCATACCTGCATCCTTAAATAACTGACATTCATGAAGGAAGAAGGTCCATCTGCTCATGAGAGCATGAAGAAAACACCTAGAGGTGAAAGAAAGGCTAGTTAACTGGGTGTAGGTGAGTTAACTACCTTTCTCTTTGTTTTTGCTCAGGCAAGTTAACCTTGCCTGTGTCTGGAGCAGTATAAAGAGATAAAATCTAACACTGGGAGCTGGGTAAGATGCACAAATGCTCACCAATAAGATTTCACTTCAGGCACACCAACAACAAAAAGGCACGTTTCCCCTTGTACTCTCCATCTCTTTGACATCAGTTTAAAAACAAGTTTTAAAGTTTTCATGAATATTTGAGTGCTCTAGATTCACTAAAGCAAAGTCAGGCTTTGAAGACCCCATCTGGATAGTAGTTTGATTCTGGAGTTTCATTTCCCATGAATATGTAGATCACAAATGGTCTTCTTTAGTTACCACCTGCATCACTTTTAATTATTTCATAAAAATCTTCATGTTTAAAATGACACCAGGTTAATAGTTCTGTTTAAGTGCACAAACCTGCTACATCCACCTAACTGCCCCACCTAATATTCCAAATTAACTTTTTAAAATGCACATTTATGCATCTCATATTATTTTCATGAAACATTCCATCAAAAGGAAGACAACACCAAGGGCACCCAGCCGAGTGGCAGTGACGGATCGTGGGTATTAGAGAGGCATAGAGAAAATCTCTTTCATTGCAAACACTTTGAATGACATCCAAATCAAGATAAATATCAGATGGTTCTGAATTTTTTAAAGAAGGTCTGAAATCCATTAAGTGAACAGAAATGTTTTTTTGCAGTAGATAAAACAAGAGAGCAAGAGGGAAAGACATGTATAGGGAACAACACGGGTGAAGAATAACCTAATAATATGTGCTAGATATTCTTGGGGTCAGTATTTTCATTGTAAGCACAATTTGTACTTTTGCCTACTTAATATAAACACCAACTGAGAGATCTCTGCAACAAGAGAACCACGGCTAAACGATTCTCAGTGACTCTGGCTCATGACATTGCATAAAGACTCTTGTTCACAATGAGTAGCATAAAGGAGTGATGTGCTGTAGATGTTCTCTGCACTTGGCTCATATTATTAATTTCTGATTAGGATTTCTGAAAATGTTCTTTAAACGCCCTTCTGTAATGAACAAGAAACAATCAGAAACCTATTTCTCACTGTATATCATTTGCACTCACATATTTTGAATGTTTTAATTATGTGTATTCATTTTATTTTATGTGAGTGTTTTACCTACATGTATGGATGTATGTATGCACCACATGCATGAATGCTGCCTGAAGACATCAGGAGTGGGCATCCTCTGAGTCTGGAGTTATAGATGGTTGTGAACCATCATATGGATGCCTGGAATCAAATGCTATTCCTCTGCAAGAACAACACATACTCTTAACCACTGAGCCACTTCTCCAGCCCCCATCATCATGTACTTTAATAGTTTATAAAACGCTATCTACTGAAGTATTCCATAAGAACTGCAATAATCCTAAGTATAGAATTTCCTGAGTGTTTCCCAGAGGAAAAACAGCTATACGCTTTAACCAAATAATCAAAAAGAATATTAGCTAGCACCCTACCCTGTTCTAGCACCATCACAAATCCAGGTTTTCAAGGTAATCATCATTCAGACTCCAAGTCCCATATATTAGTTATTTTTTTAGTTTTTGAACTCCATATAAATGGAGCTTACACCATAAGCTGTGTCTGACTTCTTTCATACAATGTTGTATTTATGATACTTACTCACCATGCTTCCTGCAGTTGTAGGCCATCCGCCCTTACTAATATGTACTATTAATATGTCATAATTCATGCACTCATTCAGAGGTTGATGGGTACCCTTGGTGGTCTTATTCATTGTATCATTGTGGACACTGTTGTGATGCACACTCTATATTTGTCTTTAATAAACAAGTCTGCACTTACACTTTGGCCATATGCCTAACACAAGAACTCTTTGTGTCAGACATTCTGCTTTTCTAAATACCAATCCAGAGTTGTCCAAAGTGATCAGTCCTCTTCACATTCTTGCCCTCACTATATCAGTGCTAAGTCATTCATAAGTAAGTCATATAGTCAGTACTATATCATTCTATAAACTAGTAATGTATGTGATGGGTATTGGTTTGTTTTCTAATTTAAGCATTCTGTTGGTTGGGATGTGGTTTGCCCTTGCACTTTAATCTGATTTTCCTAGAAGTTGAGTGGTAATGGTGGAGAGCTAGACAGCCTTTTATGTGACCTGATACATAAATTTTGCCATTTTTCTATCACATGTTTATTCTATTACTCATTGATTACAGGAGTTTGGTAAGTGTTTTATATTTTGACCTATATTGGGTAAAAATCTACATTGGGTAAAAATCTGCTCTCCTTCTATGGCTTACCTTTTTAATAGCTTCCAGATTTTAAGTTTACATCTAAACATTATGTGCATGTATACAAATATATAGATGTGTGTGTGTGAATTTATATTTATTTCCCAAGTAAATACAGCATAATTGTATTGAGAAGACTAAAATACATTTTTCCCAGGGGCCATGTAGGTCATTCAACCTTAACATATCTATCTATCTATCTATCTATCTATCTATCTATCTATCTATCTTTGGTTAATTTTTTGTTTTTCTCATATTTAGAATAGTAGTGTGTGTTTGCTTTCCGCAAAATCTTTTATGGCCTTTACACAGAACAAGTTAAAAACAAATAGAGGGAGTTATTGACTTATAATGCTAAAACACATGAAAGTAGTCAAAGCCTGACTCTTTCAGATTATGCTTTTTTTGAGACAGTCTCACTATATACCCCTGGTTGCACTGGAACTCTCTCTTTGGATGAGGCTGGACTCGAATTGGCAGAGATATGCCTAACTCTGCCTCTGATGTGCTGAGGTGTGTCATCTTAGCCAAATATTTAAAAAATGTGCCATCATGCCTGATTTATACATCTTTTAATATATCATTTAATATAATTCTTCTTTGTAAACTCTACACTAGCATAAATTTTGTTTAAATCTATTACAGAAAACAATAATCCCAACAAAGGATGATGTATGCCATCATACAAAACAAATAGGAATGAGCCCAGTAAAAAAATCTGAACAAATTGCCCAACAGTCACATTCTGTCAATATAAATTGTGTCTCATGAGCACTGATTAATCACACTACCAGCAACTTCAAAATAGTGAGGAAAATATGGTATCTAGCTTTTATAAAACTAAATGAGAAAATGGTCAGATGAGAAGAAAGTAAGTCTGACTTTTAGATCTCCAGGAGTTTCTATCACAAGAATTTACTTCATAGATAGCTTAGGTTTTTATTGCTATGATAAAACATATGGCCAAATTCAACTAGAGGAGGAAAAGGTATCTTTCTTATACAAAAACACCTGCTCAAAGGTAGCACCGCCCACAATAGGCTGGGCCCTCCCACATCTATCAGTAATCAAGAAAATCTTCCCATAGACCTGTCTGATAGTGACAATTCTTCAATTGAAATTCCTTCTTCTTACAAATTTTGGAGCCATCTCTCCAACTCCAGATTAAACACAAACTCCAGATTAGCCACAAAACTTGTAGGGTCCTGTCAGTTCTAGAAGGCATGGCCTTCAAGAAGTAATTAGTTCACAAAGGGAAGAATCTCATTCTCATGATAATGCCCTAGGGCTCAGAGAACCTCCTTGTCCCTTTTACCAGATAAGAAAGAACATCCTCAAAAGATGGCTGTATATAAACCAGAAGACAGGCCAGCACTAAAGAGAAAAACAACCAGTACCCTCACATACAATTTCAGAAATAACAAACAAATTTTTGTTCTCTAAAAGCCACTCATTCTATGCCATGGTACTATAGAAGGGTAAATGGATGATACACATAAAAAATACATAACACAAAAATATGCTTTATAAGATATTGAAAAAAGATAATCTTGTGCTGACAGAATGGATAAGCAGGTAAAAATACCAGTGGGTTCAGGCCTTGGAACTAACATGGTAGAAAGATGTCCACTGACCTCCACATGTGTGCTATGGCATGGTGAGTATGTCTGTGTGTATGCTCAAATATAAAAATATATAAATTCTTTTTTAGATTGGGTACTACAAAGTTCAATAAAATATAGAAAAGGAGAGATGTCATTTATTACTTACAAAGATCTCTCTTTTAGTAATGATTACCTTTCTAATAATAAATATTCATTCCTTCCTTCTGGAAAGAAAGTTTGAATGAATGGCCCAGTGACGTGGCTCCACAGAATGAAAGTTTGAGTGCATGGCCCAATGAAATAGCTCCACAGAAACCGCATTTACCACCAAGTCTGATGACTTGAGTTCAGTTACTGCAACCTACAATAGTTGAAGTTGAGAACCAAATCCTGCAATTGGTTTCTAGCCTTCAGAAACATGCTGTGGTACATACACAACTACAACCACACATAAAATTAAACAGATAGGTAGATAGATAGATAGATAGATAGATAGATAGATAGATAGATAGATAGATAGATAAAAGTAAATAAGTCATTTTGAAAATTCAGCTGATTTGAAATATTTATCACTTTATCCATTAGATATATTTTTAAAAATTGGTAACTGACAATCACCAGGTGTGCTAGCTCATACTTTTAACCCCGGCATTTGAACTCAAGAGGCAGAGGCAGACAGCGCTCCATAAGTATGAGGAAAGCCTGGTCTATATACCAAGTTCTGGGACAACCAGGGATACATAGTGAGACAATGTCTCCAAAACAAACAAAAACAAAACAAAACATGATAAATGTATGACAAGAACTTCAACTCTCTGAAGAAAGAAATCAAAGAATATCTCAGAAGATGGAAAGATCTCCGATGCTCATGGATTGGCAGGATTAATATCATGAAAATGGCCATCTTGCAGAAAGCAATCTACAGATTCAATGAAATCCCCATCAAAATCCCAACTCAGTTCTTCATAGACTTAGAAAGAGCAATTCTCAAATTCATATAGAATAACAAAAAACCCAGGATAGCAAAAACTATTCTCAACAATAAAAGGACTTCTGGGGGAATCAGCCTCCCTGACTTCAAGCTGTACTACAGAACAGTAGTGATAAAAACTACATGGTATTGTTACAGTAACAGGCAGGTAGACAATGGACTAGAATCGAAGACCCAGAAATGAACCCACACACATATGGTCACTTGATCTTTGACAAAGGAGCTAAAACCATCCAGTGGAAAAAAGACAGCATTCTCAACTAATGGCGCTGTTTCAACTGGTGGTCTACAAGTAGAAGAATGAGAATTGATCCATTCCTATCTCCCTGTACAAACCTCAAGTTCAAGTGGAGCAAGGACCTTCACATAAAACCACATACACTGAATCTAATAGAAGAGAAAGTGGGGGAGAATCTCGAATACTTGGGCACAGGGGAAATGTTCTTGAACAGAACACCAATGGCTTGTGCTCTAAGATCAAGAATCGACAGATGGGACCTCATAAAATTACAAAGCTTCTGTAAAGCAAAGGACACTGTCAATAGGACAAAACAGCAACCTACAGATTGGGAAAAGATCTTTACCAATCCTACATCTGATAGGGGGCTAATATCCAATGTATACAAAGAACTCAAGAAGCTAGACTCTAGAGATCCAAATAACCCTATCAAAAAATGGGGAAGAGAGCTAAACAGAGAATTCTCAACTGAGGAAACTCATAGGGCTGAGAAGCACCTAAAGAGATGTTCAACATCCTTAGTCATCAGAGAAATGTAAATCAAAACAACCCTGAGATTCCACCACACTCAAGTCAGAATGGCTAAGATCAAAAACTCAGGTGACAGCAGATGTTGGCAAGGATGTGGAGAAAGAGGAACACTCCTCCATTGCTGGTAGGATTGCAAGCTGGTATAACCACTCTGGATATTAGTCTGGTGGTTCCTCAGAAAATTGGACATAATACTACCTGAGGACCCAGTTATACCACTCCTGGGCATATGCCCAGAAGATGCCCCAACATGTAATAAGGACACATGCTCCACTATATTCATAGCAGCCATATTTATAATAGCCAGAAGCTGGAAACAACCCAGATGCCCCTCAACAGATGAATAGATACAGAAAATGTGGTACATTTACACAATGGAATACTACTCAGCTATTAAAAACAACGACTTCATGAAATTCTCAGACAAATGATCTTCAAAATATCATCCTGAATGAGCTAATGCAGTCACAAAAGAACACACATGGTATGTACTCACTGATAAGTGCATATTAGCCCAAAAGTACGGAATATCCAAGATACTGTTCACAGACCACATGAAGCTCAAGAAGGAAGACCAAAGTGTGGATGCTTCAGTGCTTCTTAGAAAGGGGAACAAAATACTCACAGGGGAAAATATTGAGACAAAGTGTGGAGCAGAGAGTGAAGGAAAGGGCATTCAGAGATTGCCCCACCTGGGGATCCTTCCCATATACAGTCAACAAACTCAGATGTTTTTGTGGATCCTGGGAAGTACTTGTTGACAGGAGCCTGATATAGCTGTGTGCTGAGAGGCCTGACTAGTACAGAGGCAGGTGCTCGCAGCCAACCATTGGACTGAGCCAACCATTGGACTGAGCGTGGGGTCCCTGATGAAGGAGTTGAAGAAGGGACTGAAGGAACTGAGGGGGTTTGCAACCCCATGTTGGGGAGCAACAGTGTCAACTGGCCAGACCCCCTTCGAGGAGCTCCCAGGGTCTGGACCACCAACCAAAGAATACACCTGGCTCCTGCAGTATATGTGGCAGAGGGTGGCTTTGTTGGGCATCAGTGGGAGAATCGGCCCTTAGGCCTGAAGGAGTTCAATGCCCCAATGTAGGGGAATGCCAGGGAGGGAAGGTGAGAGTGGGTGGATGGGTAGGGGAGCACCCTCATAGAGGCAGGGGGAGGGAGGATGGGATAAGGGGTTTCAGGAAGGAGGACCTGGGAAGGGGATAACATTTTAAATGTAAATAAAGAAAATACCTAATTAAAAAATAAAAAATAAATTTAAAAAAGAATATCTCTCTAGTTCAATCACAGCATGTGAATTTAAACAAACTACAGGACAGAAATAATTTGCATTAAAGACCTAATAATAACACGGAAGGAGCTGAGGGAGTTGGCTGTCCCAGGGAGAGAACAACAGTGTCCACTGGCCTGACCTCCCGATGTTCCCAGAGACTGGATCACCAACCAAAGAATACACATGGAGGGACCCATGGTGCTGGCCACATACGTGGCAGAGGAGGGTCTTGTTAGCCATCAGGGGGACGAGAGGTCCTTGGGTCTGAGGATGCTAGATGCCCCAATATAGGAAAATTCCAAGAAGGGAAAACGACAGTGGGTGACTGGGTGGGTGGGTGAGTGGGTGGGTAAGTGGGGGAATACCCCTATAGTGACAGGGGAAGGGGAGAAGGAATGGGGAGGTTGAAATGTAAATAAAGTATCAAAAAATAAAAAATAATAAAAAATAAAACATTCTTCCTAAATTCAAGTTCTTTTTACTTGAAAATCACCATGATCAACAGTGAGCCACAGCATACAAATGACTCAGCAGAAACTAATCATTCATGCACACAGCTGACAAAGCTCTGAGCAAACAGGGATTGTTCTTGCATTAAATTCTAGCCAGTTCCTGCAGAAAACTGAAATATTTTCCTTCTCTTCTGAAGGGTTTATCACCAAGTTCTACCACTCTGCATTAAATAAAAATAAATATTCCCAAGCAGAATAACACCATAATCAAAAATCAAGATAGTAAACCAGAAATACGTAAGGTATTAGAGAGGATCCTGGTTTGTTAAAGCCTTGGGTACTTAAATAGTTGGAGGGAAACCAGGGAAGCACTTGGGCTGAAGCTGCTTATACCCTATAAGTACCAGGATAATTTTCTCAGTTAGAGAAGGCTGCTTCCAATAACGATGAACCCAGACTTCTCTAGAGTTAGTGTGCCATATTTGGAGTAATGGCTCGTTGCTGAAAATGGCATGGGAACCTTCCTAAAATGGCTTTTAATAAGTGGATCCAGAGACAGCTCAGCCATTAAGAGAGAGTACTGCCATTGCAGAGGATCCAACTTTAGTTCCAGCACCCAAATCAGATGGCTCACAACTTTCTGTGACTCCTACTCCAGGGGGTCCAAAGCCTATGGCTTTCATAGGCATCTACTCATAGGTGTGAATACATAAACAGGATATACACATACATAAAAATCATCTAAATCTTGAAAAGAAAAACACACTTGTCTCCCTTTTTCATCAGTAGGAGATGGCTGAACTGGCTGGAGCCGGTTCTCAGCTGTCCTCTTTGTGTTGAAAATAGAGAAAGCAGAAAGGAGCCTGAGTCTTGATTCTGGGGAGAAGAGGATTATCCTAGAAGTCCCTACATTCCTGAGAGACAGACAGACATTTCTGTGTTAAGCTGTCACTGGTCATTAATCATAATTCTCAGAGCATCTTTCACAGTGCTTTAGGTCTCTTAAACTTATGGGCTAAAACATAAATCTCCACAGTGGTGATGTTTGGAAACAGAACCTTTCAAAATGGAAGTAAATTTGGATGAGGCTATAAGGTAAATCCGAACATCACAGGCCTCTCGCTCCTATCAAAAGAGAATAAACTGCCTGGTTCTCTCTCTCTCTCTCTCTCTCTCTCTCTCTCTCTCTCTCTCTCTCT